>OZ005652.1:145075556-145208056 GCA_963930645.1 Salticus scenicus | reverse complement strand
TTTCTATATCTCTAAATTTGAAAAATAGATTTCCGAGCTATGTGTATAAGGTAAACATATAACTTAGATAAACGGAATGATCGAGAATTTCTAGCCTATACTTTACTACATGGTGAACCAATATTATAAATATTATAAATCCTTTGTATTGCGAGAAATTCTCGCTTGATTTCCTAGAATGGGATCATAAACAAAAACTATTCTTAATACAGTCCGTTAAGAAATTATAAGACCACTTTAATTTTGTAAAAAAAAAAAAAGAAAAAAGATTCTAATCATAATTTAAATACATAAAATAACATATTGCTCTATATTTTTTTATAATTACTTTGCAATAACTTGGTATAATGCAATAAATGTTTAATTAAAATATATATTAGAAATAAGTGAAAAATAACCTGTTAAGAAAATATAAGAGCACTTGTCAAAAAACAAAATTGTATAAAAAATTAATATGATATTGGGCCTCCATTTTTTCTGATGACTTCAAACACTCTGTTTTTCATTGAAGTAACCAGATGATTAAGTTCAGTTATAGAAATATTGTACCATTCTTTTACAATGGCTACTTCCAGTTCATTGGCACATGAAAATTGTTTATTATTAGCATAAACTTTGCGAGATAATATACCCCATAGGTTTTCCATGGGGTTCAAGTCTGGACTTCGACTTGGCCATGGCAAAACATTAACTTTTCTTTTTTAAACCACCCCTGTGTGGATTTAAATGTATGGCAAGCAGCATTGTCCTGTTGAAACATCCAGTTAGCACCACCTAATAAAGGTCCAAACGGTATCATATGATCATATAGCATACACTGATATTGTGTAGAGTTCATATGACCCGAAATCCCACAACCCCTCATAACTGAAAGCTCCCCAAATCATCACTGATCCTCCACCCATTTGTCGACTGAAGCATTTGCTTGGTTCCTTCCTCAAGTCATGCCAATAGTGTTTGTAACCATCGGGACCATCAAGGTTAAATTTCTTTTCATCAGAAAATATAATTTGTTTCCACTCATCATTCCATGACATGAGATTTTTAGCCCATTTTAATCTTTCTTCTCGATGGCATTTCAGTAACTTTGGTTTTTTCTTCAATTTCATAAATTTCGCATTAATATTTAATTTAAGACTCTTCCAGACTGTTACATGTGAAGTTTTCTTGCTGAAATGTTCCAAAATTTCACGAGTTGAAAGACCTCTTTAGTTGACAGTCGAAAAATTTGTCTATTATCACGTGCTGTCAAAATATTTTTTCTACCAGATCGTTTTATTTTGTTTGAATAATCTTTTCTAATTATGGCATTATGAATGGCAGTTTTAGAACGGTTCATTAACCTCGCAATATCTCTTTCAGATTTACCAGAACCTTTATAAAATAAATGTTTTCTCACTTCGGACTCCGATAATTCTTTACCTCGAGGCATCGTCAAATTAATCGTAGATAACACATTCAAAACCTAAACCTTTGCTTCTTAGGTAATGCTTTTACGAAACACTGACACATGCGCTTTATATTGAGTTTGAAGTCATGTACAATATGCTAATTTTCTCAGGTGGTCTTATAATTTCTTAACAGTCACAGTCTTTAATTTTTATAAAAATGAATAAGTTTTAATGAAATTTAATTTAATTTTAAAAGTTGGAATTAGTATAGGATGCGTCTTCCTATCAATTTTAAATACGAAACTAAAAATTTGCATATTATTCTCTCTTCTTCAGAAATGCACCAATACGCTTGTGGTCTTATAATTTCTTAACGCACTGTAAAACTCGCCTCTTGTGTTAGCATTTATTTCAGAGATTTTTAAATTAGACTGACTACGATAATATAGTTAAAAGCTCTAGAATTCTAATAAGGGTTTTTTGAACTCGCTAGCAAAATGAATTAGAATTTATAAGGATAGCATGGTATGACGATGATTTTCCGTCACCGCAATAACGAGGTCCATAGCTGTACGGGCCGTGTAGAAGTACACAAAAAAACTGTAGAGAGCAATTTTCCTTTTCAGAAGAAGTAATCAGGCAGAATAAGATTAACTTGCATTTATTGAAAAAAATCACAAAAAGAATCCTCTTCAAGCATGAAGTACATCTTTTTTGAAGCACAGATGAATATATCAATCTCCCACGGAAATTGAGACGGGGGGAGAGGAGGACACAAAAGAAAAACGGCTTACTCTATCGACGTCAAAATCGCAAAGCTTAACTAACTCTCGCAGCTTCCTAGAAGTTAAATTGCAACCCCAAAGATTGGCATCGTTGAAATGCAGCCAAAAGAATGCCAAACTGTTTCTTTGTTCTTCTAACATATTCATACTAAATTTTTGAATATAAAAGTCGTTACAAATATTAAATCGATTTGACATTGAGAAGCCATGCCAAATAACCTTCAACTCCACCGTACACGAAAGAAGGCGACGCTTAGACTATAAAACAACATTATAAATCTATTTTTAGAATGATAATGACCCTCTTGAAATAATAATAGGTTTTTAACGTAAAGATAGAAGGGTAATAAACATGAAATCAAATGATTATTTTATTTTATTAATAGCTGTATATGCTAGAAATATGCTGAAAACGAATTTTAAATTACTCTCTGAAAATAAATAATTATGGCTAAATTGATTTAATCCATTCGGGGAAAATGTATAAACATACTATTTTTCAAAAACCCTGATATAAAAATTGCTTTATTTTATTCCTAGAGCAATGTGTTTGTAACGATAAAAGAACAAAGAAATGAAAATTTTGATTTAAAAATAAAACGGGAAATTCTCTATAATTAATTAATTGAATTAGATAAATTTAAAAAGATTTATTTTATATAATCTATATTAATCCCTCCTTTTTGTTATATATTAAATTTGGATAAATAAATAAGCTTTTAAAGGACATATGTGTGAGAACACTCACACATATATAACTATTTTTATTAGAGCCACACTTTAGTTTCTACAGAGAGAAAAAATTCTGGAAAACTAATTTGCGGCTTTTATAAAACTAGTTCCATGTCATCCTTATAAATTCTAGTCCCCTTTAAAACTGAGTTTTTGAAACCCTTATTAGAATTCTAGAGCGTTTGTCTATATTATTGAGGGATCAAACTTATTTAAAAACTCAAAAAATAAATGCGGTCACAAGAGGCGAATTTTAGCAACTATAATTCAAATTCATAACCCAATTCTAGGAAAGTTCTAGATGAAGGAGGTATATATATATATATATATACTTTTTTTTTCTCAGTGTAGATGTCAGTGACAGAATTATATAAAATTCCAGTGACAATTACTCCAACTTAAATTATATTAATTTGTCTAATCTTTTAAATGGACAAAATTATTGTTAAAACGACCAAATAAATCTAAAAATCCGTGAACATGATAAATTTATTATTTTCAGCAACATATGTTTTCAGTGTAGAATCGTTTTATTTATCTTTTCTATTTAATATTAAAAGAAAATATAAATATATCTCATTTATAAGAAAACGAAGAGTTTTTCTAAAGAATATACTGTAAACAATATATTGCCTCTTTCTTAACGGACTTCTATTTTTAAAACTTTATTAGAGAACACACTGATGTCTCAACTATTATTCAAATTAAATTCAGGTAGATTTATCAAAGCAATTAGAAAAGAATGAGAATAAAATCATTTAATTAAATTAAGTGAAGCTCTCCTGAAAGTTTATTTAAAGAAAAGAAATATTTGAATAAACTTGGTAAATGAACAAACGGTTTAAAGTCGTGTACGTTTATTTGAACTAATTAAGGAAGATTAAAACAGTTTTTATTAATTTTTATTTTTATTTTTACCTCTTAACGAAAATACCAATTTTTTAGAACTATTATATATATATATATATATAAATCAAGTCTTTATTTATTTAAAAGTAATTAATGAAGTAAAATTTATCTCTATTAGATAAAATATGTCTTTTTAACATTAATCACTTTTTGTGTTTTAGATTTTCATTACATTGAAAATATTTATAGTATTTTAAAAATTACACTGTAAATATCTATAGTATTCAAATAATAATTTCATGATTACATGTCTACTTAAAAATTTCTTTATTTTTTTAAATATCGTTTATTTATTTATTTCACTCTCATGTAGAGTATCATTCATTATAGCGAGTACTGATAATGGTTTATTTTTGTCAAAAGTTTCGTAACTGAAACGATTTTTAATTATGTATATACATTCTGTTTTAAACGATTCAATGCTTGTAAAATCCACTGTAAATTTTTCTCAAACAGAAATAATTTCCATATTAAAATAATCCGAATTTTTATTGCTTTCAAAAGTCAGAAGGTAGAGGTTTTTTTTTTTTTTTGTTTTTGTTTTTTTTACAAGTGAAAACTTCCAATACAAAAATCGAACAAGGTTATTGATTTACTGTTTGAACTCTATTATACATACTTTCATCCTATATAATTTATTTATTTTGAATGTTCCTTATTTTAACAACTATTATTTCTCAATATTACATTTAAAAAAAGATCGTTTTTTTTAATGAAAAAAAAAAATCGATAACTTTATTTGAAATTATCTCAGATCGATGGTTGAACCATTCGTTTTAAAGGTATTGGAGAGCTCTTTTGAAAGATACCCATCTTGAAAATTTACTTCCCTCGAGAGGGGAAGGCGAGGCTCCTACATACTGTCGGTAACAAAAGTATCCGAACACTAGCAAAAATTCCTATGTAAAAAAAGTAGAGTTAATACTGTTTTGTTAAATAAATCCTTGTCGAATCATGTTCTTAGTCAGTCTAAGAACATGATTCGACAAGGATTTATTTAATGAAACAGTATTAACTCTACTTTTTTTATATAAGAATTTTTGCTAGTGTTCGGATACTTTTGTTACCGACTGTACATAGTTTTTTTTTTTTTTTTTTCCAGTTGACTATCTCTATTAAAAATAATTCTTTTGACTTTCATAATGATTATTAAAAAATAATTTTCTTTCTGCACATTTATACAAAATTTTGTTTTATACCACCATGTTAAATATTTAGAAAAAGCGGGATGGCATCGCAAGCTGTTGGACAATTTTACCAAAGGTTGGTAGGCACTAATTTGTGTCAATGTGTAACTACATGCCAATTTGTATGAAATTCTGTGCTGTAGTACCTGAGATACAGTCGCCACACAATTTAGTCACACACACACACACACACAGACAGACAGAAAATTTCTAAGAAGGGTCAAATCGTGTTCTACAGCTCTAAAAACGTGTAAATCCATCAAAAACCCGATGTCGAAAATTTTTACGAATTCAATACTTTATTCTATTGAATATAGAAGAAAGTAAAATAATTATATATTTTCACTTTTATTGAGAATAATTTTACTTTTCACTCTAAAAACGAAAGAAATATAGTACTGTCGGCAGCAAATTTATTGAAGCACTAGCAATAATTCCTTCTTAAAAGATGAGCACCTAATACTGTTTTGTTCAATAAATATTTGTCGAGTCATGATCTTAGTCTTATACTGCTTATAAAAAAGTAAGTTGATGTTAAAAATTAGCAGTCAAACTAAAACAAAATATATAAAAAGTTTCGATGTGTGCTTTAATAATTTTGCTGCCAACTGTATGTGTACAAAATATTACCTTCATAGATTGAGCAGTTACGTTTTTATGAACACCTGAAAGTATTATACAACAGAGTAATTGCGTCACAGTGTTGTCAAAGTATTGCACCTGAAGGCTTCCGTGGAAAGAAAAATGAAAAATGAGCTTACACTTTTCTAATTTATTATAAGATATTTATATTTTTTAGAAAAGACACACAGAATTCAAGTAAATATCTCAAAAAAATAATTAGGTATAAACACCACAAGCCTTCCATATACACTCATTGGAATATTGGAACACACATATTGTTATCAAAACATTGACATTTTGGTGTGATGTGACAGATTTGTAATTAAACAGTCAGGTTATAGTCTCTGAACATTCCATATCTCCGCAGCACTAGTGCGACGTAAAACCCAACCATCCATCCATCCCTGAACATTCCTAAAAATATGCAAAAGAAAAAAACTACTACTCAAACCACAAAAGTCACGATATTAAGATTGTATATACATCCGAGACAAATTTAGTAATTTTTTTAGGAATAGTACACCACGGCTTGTTAAAGACTCTATCATTGGCAAGTGCACAGCTTATCGTTCAATGAAAATCATTCGGGTATAGATGGTCTACTTTTGTTCTTTTTGGCAAAAATTAGTGGCGAGAAACTATACACTTTACCAAAATATTTAACTCCGTTAAAATGGAGAAAGGGTTTTTTAATTCCGGCTATCCTTAAACAATATATCTCACGAAGCCGCCAAGATTCTAGCCAACGCAGATTTCGATCAGCCATCGATTTATGCGACTTGTCATCGAATTTTGCGACTTGGCGACCGATTTTGGCGAAAATGTTTAGTTTAGGGTTACGAAAGTTCGGAAGCTCTAACTTCTATAAGAACAATGTTCTGGAAATTTCCGAAAAGATTCATTGATTTATAGGACTGAACTAAATTCTTCAAGAGTTACATAAATGACTAACAAGACTTAGAAAATGAAGTGTGACTATTGATGACTGTAGATTAGAACCTACCAATATCTTTACATGCTACTTTCTACACGGTATTACAATAAAAATGGAAACAGATGGTAATTTTTTCAATTTGACGAAGGTGAACGTTGATTTTGCGTCAAATTAGGCATTCAAATGTGGCGAAAAGTACTAGTTCAGGATTCCCAAAATTTGGAAACATCTGAATATTAATTAATAAATAATTAAATAAATAATTATATTTTATGAATATTAATTAAACTAGTTGGCATAGGTGGACTCTGCTCTGTTCCCCATCATATCTATAATCTCATAAATTTCTAGTGCGAGACATTTTATAATCATGTTAAAAGAAATGAATTTGACCAAAGCTTGATACAGTGACAGAATGAAATCCCCGCCTAATAGGCTATCCACCGTTCACTTCGACATATTTATCTTATTCTAATCTATTAATTTATTTTATCAGGGTCAATTCCGTTGTTTAGTTTTCATGCTACTATTTCCAATGCAATAATCCTCAAAATTCATATTTATATGAAAAATTTACAATTTCGCTATGTTGATAAAATCGTAAATTACGAATAATTTACGAAATTTTCTTATTAGAATATTTGTATTCAATCATGTTCAAACAAATATCATAAAAATTTGAAGTTGTCTAATGTATTTATGATCCTCAAAATGGAAGTTTATGCTCAATTTTGCCTTATTCTGACATGTTAAGTAAATCGTAAATTCCAAATAACTTACGAATTTTTTAAATTGGAAAAATCATAGTCTATGATATTTATGCCAGTATCCTAAATAATATTTCGAAAGTGGTTTGACACCTTTACGCTGAAAATATCCCTCAAGATTGACGTTTATGTGAAATTTTGCTCTATTCTGCCCTGTTAAGAAATTCGTAAATTTCCAATAACTTACGAAATTTTTATATTGGAAAATTGATTGTAATTAATATTCATGCCGTGTCCTAAATAATATTTCAAAAGTAGTCTGACATCTTTACGATGAAAATATCTCTCAAAATTGACGTTTATGTGAAATTTTGCCCTATGCTGCCATGTTAAGAAATTCGTAAATTTCCAATAATTTGCGAAACTTTTAAAGTAACATATTTATAGTTACTGATGTTCATTCCGGCGTCAAAACTGATAATTTAAAACTGGTCTGACATTTTTACAGTAAAAAGTTTCCATTTAATGCACGTTTAAGTGAATTTTTGTCCTATTCTCCCATGTTAAGAAAGTCGTAAATTTCGAATAACTGCTGAAGTTTTTAAATTCGAATGTTGCAAATGAATAGGGTTCTTGGCAGTGTCGAAAGTAATATTTTAAAACTGATCTGACCTCTCTGCGACAGTTTATGCTTGCGATATCGTGTACACAGTCTAACAAACTAACGGACTAACGGACTAACACACTAACACACTAACACACTAACAGACACCCTACAGACAGACACCATACAAATTTTGTCATTTTCGGATTCCTCACACCTGAAAACGTGTAAAAAAGTCAAAAAACTGAGGTCGAAAATTTTCACGATTACCTAAGTTCCCCATACCTATAGTATGATGGGGAACTAATAAAGTGCATTCGTTGACTACAACCTGCTTATGTCTTTAAGAATTACTTTCTACAAGCAAACATGTCGACAACTTTCATAACAATATCATATCGGGTTCTATTTACGGGCTAAATATTCTTTAAATTAACTGCATTTGTCGATTAGAAACTGCTTATGTCTTTAATAATTACTTTCTACACAAATATTTCTACAACTTTCATAGCAACATCATTAGAGGCTTTATCATTAGCTTCTTTTGAAATCGCTAAGATGGTAAGTCATATATAATGGAAGAAACCTTCGTATTTTTGGTCATTATTATTATAAATTTGATAAATAGCTCCAAAACGGAAAATTATAAAAAAAAAAAAAAAAAAAAAAAGGAGGGCACGACTAATTGTTATAAAAAACCTATATACCAATTTGCAACGTTTTACGTCTAACTGTTTTGGGATATGCGAGATACATGCATACATACGTACATACAGACGTACCGAAAAATCGTGTAAAGTCGTAGATATCTTTAAAGCATGAACTGGTATCAAGACTAAAGTTACAGATGTACAATTAGATATCATGACAGTCAAAAATTTAAATTTGCAATATTCTGTGATCACTTTTTTTTAAAGCTATGCGAGATACAAAATACATTTTGCAAATCGGGATTACAATGCTTCCTGATACTTTGTATAAGGAAGTAAAAAAGAGACTGGTGCTTCCTGATACTTTGTATAAGGAAGTAAAAAAGAGACTGGATGTGGATAGCCTTTGGTTTTTATAAAATTACCATAGAAAGGAATAATTAAAATAATATTTAGGAAATAATTTTCAACACAACGGGTGTTACTGAAAACGCTAAAAATTTTAGAGATATGGTACGATGTTTTCAAGTTATGATACAAATTTTTAGTATATTTTATTTTTGCTATTTTAACGCATAAGTAAAACACAAAGTATTTTTGTTAATTAAATATACATTTTCAATCGTTGTGTAATCTCATTTATTTAGTTATATATATATATTTTTTTAATTAAAATACGTCTACTACTTGAACACTAAATACGTTCAACACTAGATTTTGAAATGCCCGCGCACTGCCTTATTTAAGCTCTCTGTAAAATTATTTTTTCGAGTCTAAGAATGATTCAATGCGTTTTTGGCAGTACTGTTATGTAAAGAAAAAGTTTAATTGAGATATCGAATACGGTTATAGTTAAAGCCTTAAAAATTAATAAAGTTACACAAAATTATCTAATAAATGTTCTTACAGTGTTTATATCTTAGTTTTAAAATGATAATATCCTCAATTTCCAAATAACTATAATTCTTCGGAAAGTTTTGGCATATATATTAAGATATAATATTATTAGATATATTTAACTGAGACAGTAATTTTTACAGATAGAAATTGCTATTATTCCCTACCTCTAACATTAGCTGAAATTTTTTTCTAAATACAGCGCCGCTTGTTATACATGCAAATTGAGGAGTTCTAGATGAAAGACACAGTTCTTTTTTTTTTTTTTTTTTTTAGTAAATTATTTTGGTATGCAAAACAAGTACGATTTAATACAGTCGAATCCCGTTAACGTGAATCTCAATGGAGAAAAGAAAATCATGTTATCAGTAGTTCATGCTAACAGTAATTAATCTTCATATGACTAAACTAATCTTCATTTTAGCAGGGATTGTGGAAACACTTTATGTTAAAAGTAATTCACGTTAACAGCGTTCACGTTAACGAGGTTCGACTGCATTTGAGGAAGTCTACCAACAATATGCTTATCATTATCTAAAAAATTAATTTTGTATTTATTAAAAAAATAAAAATCTGATAAAGGAGCGTTGAAAAAAATTAAAATCTCTGTTTTCGCTCTGTTATTTGCAATAAATTCAGTTACTTCTTTAAAATATTTTTTAACAAGAAATAAACAAATATATGTTTTAATAAAATATGCATTATTATTACTGAAGTATAAACGCTTCTAATTGTAAATTATTTCATAGCTATAAACAGACTATTTATTTGGAAAGTTAATAATATTCTAATTATTATTTAGGCTACATTTTTTTTCTTTCTTTTTATGATAATTCATTAGAAAAATAAAAATAAGATACATTTTTCTTTTCTTTCCATAACTGCAGTATCAATTATAGAAATAAAATGTAACGATTACTTTCTAAATTTTTAGAGTCTAATTGAACATTTTACGCTGTCATAAAAATGTTCCGAAGAAAACTCATAAAGAGTCTTTTAAATTAGCCTTCGTTCTCATTAAAGTGATAGTTTAGTCACATTCGATTTATGTGTCACCAGACAATAAAAGGTTTTATGACATTTTTTACAATACGCCGTAAAAACTTTGTAACATAATTATCTAGAGAGACATAATATTTTTATGGAATATTTTTAAGAGAAACTTCATTGATTAAACGGAGTACATAAGTGTTTTATTATGCCATTTTTTAATGATGATATTAAATAAAATTTTAAATATGAATTAATTTTAGGAGATTTTTTTCAATACTGAAATACATTTTCAATTTTTTAAGAGTAAAATATTTATTTTAATGTATTTCATTGATAAATGTTCCTCATTAAACAGAGCATTCTTTAATAAGTAGGGTTCATGCCTTGAAGAAGACATAGCGATATCTGTCTCAAAGTCATAAAAAATATTACAAACATCACTGAATTGGACAACAAATGCGTTGTCTAAAATATTTATTTTAAAGAAATTTACTGTTCCCTAATTTTTAATTAAGCTAAAATATGAAAATAAACAAAATTTGTCAACTGTAAAATGTTGCGTATTTTAATCGAAATTTAGGAATGTAAAACAGTTTTTTTTTTTTTTTTTTTCAACTTTCTTTTGTAAATACCATTTAAGCTCTGTAGTTAACTTCAAGGCTTTTCTCTCTTCAGTGTTCAACATAAGCACTATTTTGAGTTTTCTAGGTTGATTTGTTACTTTTACACTACACTTGTACCTACTTCTTATTTCATGAAAGAAAGATTTCGTTAGAAGTTTTCGAGCTGAAAGAACTGTAGCCAGTTTTTGTAATTTATGCCGTTTCTTGATTATTACTATTATTATTATTATTCTTAACCTTTCAACACCAAATTTCTGGTGTTTTTTAGTGTAAGTTGTAAAACTTCTGTTTTTCACAATTAATATGATCTAATTAATACAGAACATACAAATAGATAGTAGTATGTCCCATTCACGTAACTTTAGAATATAATCATAATATGTCATTTAATACCTTTAATTAAAAGCATTAATTAATATTCATAATTAACCTGTTTACTCTTTATAAGAATTTTCCCAAATTCAACCTTTGAAAAAATTATTATTAATTAAAATAGAAACAGGCAAAGAAATTGTGTTTTGAATATCTTGAAATTTAAGTGTCGGTGCAGTTTTTGCTTGCATTGATATACGCAGGAAAACTACGTGTGAAAAGAGGACATTTGTGTATATTTGTCTAGCATTTTATATTTTTGCATCACTTAATCATAACCAAAGTGATCTTTTTAATCATTAAATTTCTATTGTTGACATGAATCCTTTTAATAAGTATTATAAGTAATAATAAATATTTTTGTAAAATTTTATATATAATGTTCTCCCTTTCCATCTAAGAAAGCTGAAGGTGTCTATTATATGTATATATATATATATATATATATATATATATATATATATATATACTTTAACTACCTGTACATTTTTTTTTGGATTGATGTACGCAGGAACACTATGTATAAAAAATGGGTAGTGTATATTTGTGCAAAATTGTATATTTTAGCATCAATTAGTGTATCCCAGGTGATTTTTTTGGAGCATTTAAGTTTCCATTGTTAACATGAACCCTATTAATAAATATTAGAAGCGATAATAAATATTTTTGTAAAATTTTCTGTAAAATGTTCTCCTATTCCATCTAAGAAAGTTGAAGGTGTCAGTTATATATATATTTATATCCTAAAGAAACATAGTTTTGACAAGTTTTAAATTAAAAAGCGAAATCACAGATTTTAAGCCTAACGAGTTCAATTAACAAACCCTCTTATAGAAATTTTAATTAATTACATGAAATTCACTTTTATCTAAAAATATCGAAACACTCTCATTTTCAACATTTGTAAAATCATACATTTTGACGTTAAGGTTTATATGCCTTACTCAGTTTAAAATTCTTATGTCTTATTCAGCTAATATAATTAATGTTTTACTCAGCTTAATGTTAAAATTCCTCTACACTGTAAAACACAACGGTAGTTTTTATAGCAGAATGTAGGTACAATATGGGTGACAGCCCATTCTGCTGTTAAAAGAAATAATTTACAACAGAAACAACTGTAAAAGAGTATCTCTTTGCAGACGTTTATGCAGTAAATGGCCTTAATTAACAGCAGAATGTGCTGGCAATATGGGTGCCAGCACATTCTGCTGTAAAAACTGTCGTTATTTTTACAGTGTATATTATGTCAAATGTTGTTTATGCTGTAAAAAATAAATAAATAAATAAATAATAAAATAAATAAATAAATAAAAAAGTCGAATTAAGCACAGGGGGAAAGGGGAGGATGATGTTATTTGAGAAACACTTATTACAAATGTGAAACTACATTATATACCAGGTGTCCCAAAACGATTGAAACTTGGGTAATAATTTATAATATAGAAAAAAGAAGGTAATGCAAATTGAAAAAAGTGTTCAAAATGATTTATTAAATAAGTACTCGTTAACAGAAAAATTTCCTTCAATTTATAAAAAAAAAATTACACTTTTTAAAATTTTATATGATCCCTTTAGACAAATTTGATCAATAAATAAGATTTGCAATTAAAGAAAGCAGCAACACTGCAAAAAAACGAATATTTGTATCTTTAAAATTGAACTAGTTATATTTAACAGAAAATAGAGCGCTGTGGATTATATTGAAAAAATATATATTTGTAACACATTGTAAAAAAGAAAAAAGATATATACATAGAATCTTTTTTTCTCATAAAGAGTAGCTTCATGGTCAAATTACGCAATTTCAAAATTGTTATTATTATTATTTTTTATTGGGACTAACAATATTTAGTTGATAAATTAAAAAATAAATACATACAAGAATGTAATTTATCATATTTTTATATTTAATATGTCTTTTCAAATCTACGTTTTGACAAATTATCCACAGACGATTTTCTGTTGTTGTCAATTATGATTTAGACATTTCAAAAAATCTTTTTAAACATATTTTTAAAAATTACATATTGAAATCTAGGCGATGATTTTTTTTTTAATTATTTATTTATTTTCAGTATTTATTTTTTCTTTTCGGAGGAGAATTTAATTAAAAGAAATTTAAGATGCTTACGCTGATCACTGTTCATATCTTTCTTTCAATTCTTTGAATAACAATTTTTTTTTCCAATGATTTTTATAAAAGTAAATTCAGTTGAAAAATTATATATATATATATATATATATGTGTGTGTGTGTGTGTGTGTGTGTGTGTGCGTGTATATAATAAAAAAATTAAGCTGTTTTTAAACTAAAACTCATACATTTGATACCATTAAAAGTCAATTTGTTTCCTTCATCTCGATTATAATTTTGAGAAATATTTAGCTCTTAATGCAGTAAAATATATGCTTTATGTTTAACTTCTTTTTTCTGAAACACACATAGAAAACTTATTTCAACAAACCTATTCCAGTTTAATGATATATTTAATGGTTACACATAAATATACATTCAATAAATAATATGGAAGTTTTAGTTTACGTTTAGTTTACATTAAAAATATTCCACATTAATGCACTAAAGTAGTAAGTTGTAATATTTGATGTATTCTCTTTACATCAAAAGACAGATTAATTCACAAATTTGTTATTCAAAGGAATGTACATCAGTTAATGTGGAGGAGACTAATTAAATGGATGTTATGAAATAATTCCTAGATAATTAATTTACGTTACTGGAACAGAGCAAGTTATGTAAATAGTGCTGATTATGTAAATGGTATAATTTAATTTCCTTCAGTGCGTCAATATTATGTTATAACAAAATTTTATTGATACGAAATAAAAATAATTAAAAGTAGAGCAAATACAGGATAAGTGAAAATTAAAATAAATTATATTAAAACCTCAAAAAAAAAAAAAAAAAAAAAAAACTATGTGCATTAATGCGTTTAAAATGTACTAGTTAAAATGTTCTTTTATCTTTACAAATATAAATTGTATAAAGATAATGTAAAAAGAAAAATAAACAGTATTTCTTCACTATCTTACTTAAAACTAATTAATTTAAAAAATGTTTAAATATCGAAATCAGTTAAAAATTAGAAACAATTTTTAAATATAGATCTTAATAAATTGTGAAACAGAACAGTTGATTACAGCTGTGTAAGTAAAAAGTTAGACTATGCAGTTTTAATTAGATGTCATGAATTATCTTTCTTTCTAAACACAATTTAATTAAAATAATAATGAAAAAATATTAGGAATTTCACAAATTTAAAATTTTGAAATGATTATTATTGTTTATTATTATTATTATTATTATTATTATTATTATTATATATATGTATATATATATATATATATATATATATATATATATATATATATATATATACTAGCAGACCCGGCCACGCGTTGCTGTGACTAAGTTATACGTTGAATTATACAGCTGTAAACTATTTAGTACAGTCAAATTATTATTTACGAACAAAGACGAAAACGTTGTAGCCGATGTAAAAACCCACAGGGTTGAGATTTGAAACTTAGGTCAAAATTTGGAAGCGATTGATAAAAATTTTCGTAGTGTTGATATTAAGCACAAATTAATTTTATTGCAGGGTCCTATAAATTTTAATGGAGAAGTGATATATATATATTATTTCTAATGCCACTTTGGATAAAATTGCTAAAATGACTAATATATAAATTAAATTCTATTAAAATTCTATTAAAATAAAAGTATAAAAGAAACAGACTATTTTAAAATCAATTTTTATGGAGGAGTGAAATATAATATATGCTACAATGGATAATTTTACTATAAAATGACCACATCATTTTAAATATTTTAAAGAGGGCAACAGCTGTAGTTATAAAAAGGAAAACAATAAGGCTAAACCAGAAAAATAAGTAAATTTGATAAATATTTTAAAACTTTAAAATTGGAAATCTTATGAAATATTGGACATTTAAAGTAAATACATGTATCATTTTAAATAGAAAAAGATTTTGGAAAAGTTTAGTGTATTTTAACGAAGTGATGAGAAGTTTTTGAGTATGTTAAAATTTTAATAGTAAATTCAAGTTAATAATGATGGGAAACATTGAGGATTAAGATAAGAATAATTATAAGATAAAAAAAAAAAAAAAAAACTTTTTATATACCATGCTTTTAAATTTTAATATACTAATAATATACTAATTAATAGGAAAATGATAAATATTCTATCATAGTTTGAAGTCAAATTTGTTTTCAAATGTCTAAATAAAATATCTGATGTAAGATACTAATATTTTGCAGCGGAATAGATTTCATTTCTGTCATCCTTGGCGAAAAAAAATAATATCGCCAAATTATCTGGCGAAAATATTTAATTCCTTTCAAAAATCATGGTTATTTTCACAACTTATATTAAAAGAGTAATGAATAATATGAAACAATATTTCGTACAATACATATTACACATCATACATACGTACAATGAATAATACATATTACATTTCGTACAATGCATACATCTGGCATGTATATTTTCGTGTTACGCTTTTGATCGCCAAATAATAATAATAATAATAATAAAAAGCCAAGGGCGACAGAGTTTTGAAATTTAAAATTAAAATTTTGTCAATTTGGCAGCAAAATAATTCAATCTAACACCCGCGATAACTAATACATATCTATACCCAAATATAAGGATTAAAATCGGGAAATAAATTTCCTCGATTTTTAATAATTTCTTACAAAAAATCCAGTGGGCAATTAACATAGGAAATCTTTTTCTTGGCTGCACAGACGGTCAGTGAGTCACACTTCGCTTGCGTATAGAACTCATAGATATAGTATAGCATATATAGAATAGAGTGATCATTGGGGAGAAAAAAGTTATTCCTTTTCATTTGGGAAAAGACGACGTTTTTACCAAAATATGGCCGTCTTTCCCCAAGTGAATACACACGGGAATACATACTAATATTTTAGCAAATAAAATTTATGAATAATTTATTTGCTAAAGGGGAATGGAAGACTCCAGATACAGTTTCAAATTCATATTTCTTTCTTTCTTTTCTTTCTTTTTTTTTTTTTTTCAATACCACTTAATGGCTGTTTCCAAAGCTTTTATTTATTTTTTTTTTTTTTCGGTATCAAAAATCTTTGTACGATAACATGGGGATGAGAGATCTATATATATTACTATATCTATGATAGAACTACATTAGCACTTTATCAATGTGTATAAAATCTTTAAATTGATTATGACGTCAATTTTCGTGAGATGCATAATTTAACTTTTTATAATTTTTTAACGTTCACGTTTGATTAAATGTATTTATTTTTATGTCGAAAGAAAATGAACTCGTATTTTTTTTTTTTTTTTTTTTTTTTTTGGCAACAATTAAATTAATGGAACTCACAGATATTTTGGAGCAACTTTAATAAAGGTCTATAATTAACAAATAATTGCAATAAAACAATATTGTGACAATAAATTGAGATAAAAACTATCCTATCTCTCAAGTTGGACCAAACTGCACACAGTGTGCAAAATTTCATTAAAATCAGTTACTTAGTTTAGGAGTTTACCCCGGACAAACATCATGACACGTAATTTATATATATATACAGACAGATATAATTAAAAGGAAAATGATAAATATTCTATCATAGTTTGAAGTCAAATTTGTTTTCAAATGTCTAAAAAAAATATCTGATGTTAGATACTAATATTTTGCAGCGGAATAGATTTCATTTCTGTCATTCTTGGCGAAAAAAAAAAAGAATATCGCCAAATTATCCGGCGAAAATATTTAATTCCTTTAAAAAATCATGGTTATTTTAACAACTTATATTAAAAGAGTAATGAATAATATGAAACAATATTTCGTACAATACATATTACATGTCATACATACATACAATGAATAATACATATTACATTTCGTACAATGCATACATCTGGCATGTATATTTTCGTGTTACGCTTTTGATCGCCAAATAATAACAATAATAATAATAATAAAAGCCAAGGGTGACAGAGTTTTGAAATTTAAAATTAAAATTTTGTCAATTTGACAGCAAAATAATTCAATCTAACACCCGCGATAACTAATACATATCTATACCCAAATATAAGGATTAAAATCGGGAAATAAATTTCCTCGATTTTTAATAATTTCTTACAAAAAATCCAGTGGGCAATTAACATAGGAAATCTTTTTCTTGGCTGCACAGACGGTCAGTGAGTCACACTTCGCTTGCGTATAGAACTCATAGATATAGTATAGCATATATAGAATAGAGTGATCATTGGGGAGAAAAAAGTTATTGGGAAAAGACGACGTTTTTACCAAAATATGGCCGTCTTTCCCCGAGTGAATACACACGGGAATACATACTAATATTTTAGCAAATAAAATTTATGAATAATTTATTTGCTAAAGGGGAATGGAAGACTCCAGATACAGTTTCAAATTCATATTTCTTTCTTCTTTTTCTTTTCTTTTCTTTTTTTTTTTTTTTTTTTTCAATACCACTTAATGGCTGTTTCCAAAGCTTTTATTTTATTTTTTTTTTCGGCATCAAAAATCTTTGTACGATAACATGGGGATGAGAGATCTATATATATATTACTATATCTATGATAGAACTACATTAGCACATTATCAATGTGTATAAAATCTTTAAATTGATTATGACGTCAATTTTCGTGAGATGCATAATTTAACTCTTTATAATTTTTTAACGTTCACGTTTGATTAAATGTATTTATTTTTATGTCGAAAGAAAATGAACTCGTATTTCTTTTTTTTTTTTTTTTTTTTTTTTTTTTTTTTGGCAACAATTAAATTAATGGAACTCACAGATATTTTGGAGCAACTTTAATAAAGGTCTAGAATTAACAAATAATTGCAATAAAACAATATTGTGACAATAAATTGAGATAAAAACTATCCTATCTCTCAAGTTGGACCAAACTGCACACAGTGTGCAAAATTTCATTAAAATCGGTTCCTTAGTTTAGGAGTTTACCCCGGACAAACATCGTGACACGTAATTTATATATATATACAGATATATATATATATATATATATATTGTATACATTTAATAATGTAAACAAAATGTGAAATATATATTTTAAAGGAAAAAAATGTGTTTTTTTAAAATCCGAATAAAAACTAAATTATGAAATGAGAAAGAGAAGATAATATATTTTCGTACGTAGACACACATGCACACATAAGTATTAATGGAGTCCCAATAATGATATTTTGGGCTAATCCGACACGAGTGTCTAGAAACGGCCAGTTATTGAAAAAGAAAAAAAAAAAAAAAAAAGCTCATCCAACTAATTAATTTTTGAAATGTCATTAAATCTATAATATTGCTTCTAATAATACCAATCAACTAATAAGCTGAATAAATATTCTATTAAAATGCAGGAATACTAACGTTTTAATTTATTTTGAAGCACTGTTAAAACATTTTTTTTTTTTTTTTTTTTTTTTTTTCAGAGCACTTTTTATGTTGTGATTTTTTTTTTTATGTACTTATTTGCGATTAAGTAATAAGAAAAATACCCTTCAAGAAAAATGGTGTAAAAAAAAAATGGAGGCTGCTAAGAATGCTAAAGGAAAAATTAAAAATGTTTGAATGCCGGATAATATACTGTTTCTAGCCACTCGTATGTAATTAGCACAAAATGTCATTCACAAAATACTCTTATATGGCTATTTAAATTATTAATAATGAGCAAGCGTGCGCTATACAGGCATGTTAAATTCACCATCAAAAATAAGTATATTAGAAAAAAAATTAATGCTTTTGGAATACGAATGTTTTAAATATGCTTAATATAATACTTTTAGAATATTCTGTTTAGAGTACGATTTTTGAATGGATAAGCTCAACAATAATTATGGTTTTACCTTTTGTTTATATAACGACTTCTTTCAGTTAAAATTATTTAAATAACAGTTAAGTACTAGATATTCGGAAAATCAAGGCGAATCACCCTAGATTAAAAAAAAAAAAATACAAATACAGTAGAACTTGGATTATTCGAAGTTGAAGGGACCAGAGAAAAATTCGAAATATCCAAAAATTCGAATTACATGTATTATTTTGTCAAAAAGAAGATATAAAAAAATAAAAATAATAAATAAAACTCTACAATCAAAGACTTAACACATAAACTTTATATCTAAGAATACTTCTACATTCAACCCCCCCCCCCCCCCCCACTCCCCATTAAATCAATATTTTTTTACGAGCTTAATTATTCAACTCTTTTTAAAAAATACTCAGATATTTTTTATTGCTTCTTTAAGTACAATCTTTGTGTTATAGCATTATGACTTCAACCTATCAATTGATACAAAAATAGAATCTTCTACATCAGACATGACTTTTAATTAACGAAGTTCATGTATATGGACCATATCTTCTGATGACCTAGGTAGGAAATACTCTCGCATTTCTATATCCTTCTTTTAAATGATTGAAAAAAAAAAAAAAAAAAAAAAATGCACTTTAGCTGAGGAAAATGTCGGAAACAAATTTTACTGTAATATTTTAAAGATAATCGTAAAAAATTCGAATTATTCAAAATAGAAATTGAATTATCCATGATTTTTTAATATTATTTTAATGTAAAATTCAAGGGACTGAGTAAAAACTTCGAATTATACAAAATTTCGAATTAAACAAGTTCGAATTATTCAAGTTTCACTGTACTTCTAAAATCAGATTTAGAAATAGAAGCAATATAAATATCATGTGTTTATTTTATTCTAAAAATGTTTCACTATATACAGTATATCTTGATTAATGTGAGACAAATCTTAAATTAGCAAAAAAATGGGATCGTAATTTCATAAAAAAAAAAAAAAAAAAAAAAAAAAAAGGTCTACCTTAAATATGTTACTTGGACTTTTATTCATCCATATAAAATTTCTTGAAAAAAAAAAAAAAAAAAAAAACCTTTTTTTTTTCTAGAAGACCATGAAGATGATACCATAATAAATTTAAATTATAATAAAGGATATCATTTTTCCGAAGAATGGAATCATAAATCTTTCTTCGGGTGCATGTGGAAAATCATAATAGATTTTTCTCATAATAGAAAACTGCAATTTAAGAACCTAGGAAATAAAGTAAAGCCATCATAAATCAAATATTTTATTTTCTCTCCGTAGATTTTGAAAAGCACATCGTAGAAATTTTTAGTTTATCACAGTTTCCAGCCATATTAACACTAATTAGATAATAATGAGACTATAAATCTAATTTTTGAAAATAAATCATTTAAAGTTCTGAATTAAAATTCTATTTATACAAAAACGTATGTTATTTAAAAAAGAAGGTAATAATGAAATGCTTTAATATTTATACTAAAATGTCTGAATATTATTTAATGCATCACCCTTATTATATTTAAAGAAATGCATCACGATGATTATAGTAATCATCGTAATTATTTGCACATCGCTTAATTATCTGAATGAAAATTTCGAAATTTCGTAACGAGAAATTCCTGTATTACATAAAGAATACCTGAAAATTTATTATTAAAAGTCTTTGTTTACAGTTTTTGTGAAATCCTTAGTTAACACAAAAATAAGAAATTTATTTTAAATACTAATGTATAATAAACAGGAATTAATGTATTGGGTTGTTCGATAAATAATGTCGTTTTTTTTTCATGTTTTTCAAAGTGAATTTATTTATATTAACAACAAACATTAATCAATGATATATTGACCATTTTGTTGGATGAACTTTTGGCATTTTTCGGCAAGTTGAAAAATTCCACGTTCGAAGAAGCCTTGGTTTTTAGAAGCTATGGTTTTAAAAAACGACATTATTTATCGAACAACCCAATATAATAACGGGTTCTGTATAACAGGTAATGCATAATAACAGGTGAACACTTCATGCTCGCTATATTTAAATAAATTTAAAAAAAAAAATGAGTCCGTTTATATGTATCATTTTATAAATATTTTTTGTACAAATTTTTCTCAAAGTTATGCAAAACAATAGCTTACGTCATAAAATTATTATTTGTAAAAATTTTACAAAAAGTAATGTGTCCCAGTTTCAGCGTGTCTCTACCCCAATGCTTGGTTTTTCGCCACAAATGATATTGGATTCTGACTTTTATTTAAAACCAGTTTTTCATCTGTTAAATATATGTTTAATCAATACTAATATCATTTTTTTTTTTTTTTTACTATTATACTAAAACATGCTACAAACGAAAACAGTTCAGCAGAAGTTTGTCAAAGCCCTAAAAATTATGCATTTAGTGCCATCTTGTAAGAAATTTTGTGAAACATAATAAAATTGTATGCCGTAAACTGAAATGTTATAAATAAGTTATTGGATTCTTTTCAATAACATACAAAAACATTTCATAGAGGACGAGTTACCTCATACCAAGCGCACAGCGAATTATATTGGAAGACGAGACGAGGTGGTGAAAGTATTAAAAATTAATTTGTATTAAAACTCTAATTTTTTAATTGATGAGCTATAGAAATATAGCTTGACTTATAGTTTTGAGCAATTTAAAAAAAAGTTAAGGAAAGAAAAGTAAGAAAGATAGAAAGAAAATCAAGAAAAAAGAAAATGATGTTATGAAAAAATATTCATTACACTTTCAATCGAATAAATCCAACGTTGCTGAATGAAACAAATTCAATGACAATGAATGAAAGAAATTCTTCAAACAACAGAAAACAAAGGAAAAGAATACGATTCCATAGAATATTAAATTTTGTACAAAGAAAATTCTTCTGCTTGGAAATAGGTAAAAAGCATATCCTTTTCTTAAAAATATGCATAAAAATATATAAAGCGATTTCATTTCTTTGCAGCAAAGTAAAGAAGGTGGAAAATAAAAATACATTTTAAAGAATGGAAGCAAGAAAATATTTTTTTTTTTTTTTGTACCTGTACAAAAGATCTTCTGAATGGAAATATTCCACATTTTCTCAAAAATTTAAAGTGCCTGCTAAAAACAACACCCGAGCTTACCTTCATCATTAAATTTGAACTTAGTAACGCACATCGTATAATAACTGAACGGAATTTCGCTTACCGTATTAAAAGTACAAGTGGCGATTTTTTTTTCTTATTGTAATTTCTGTATACATTCATTTAGTTGTTTAAAAAGGAGTTAGTTACACTTCTTGTATTACCAAAAGCTATGATCATTGTATGGAATAACTTATTATTTATAAAAGGCTACATAATATGCTTGTATTTCCTTGTGATTTATAAATTAACTTATTCTGTTAAAAAAAAAAAAAAAAATCTAATATAAACGAACTATTATTAACGAAAGTTAAAATATACACTTACTTCATGAAATAAAAATAAAAACGACATAATAATAATAAGTAAATTAATTAATTGATTAGTTAATAACTTATTAACTGATTAACATATTAACTATTAAATTAGTGTCCTTTAGATTCGTGTAAATTAATAGAGGTATGTTATCATGAAACATTAAACGTTAAACATGATAAAAATGTTTAAATCCAACTGACCACCTTCGAAAAAAGGTAGAATCGAAGTGTTGTTTTTACTGCACAGTTTTGCAATGTACTAAGATGAAGATTTAATATGAAAGGAGTTTAAAAATTTTACTTTGTGGTAAATAGACATTGATTTACTAAATAATGTAAGGATGCTATTTCAACTGTTTTCAATTTAACCGAGATTTTGTACTCAAGAACTTTTGCGGGTGGTTCAAATTGAAACATACAAGTACATCACAATTACAGTTGTATGAGCATTGTTTTAATTAGAAAAAAAATAATGCAAAAACATAAAATTTTATAAATATTGAAGAAGTTATATTACAAATACGCAACTACACAAATCGTAACTAAGTTTTGTTTGTAAGTCAAAATAAAGGATTTTTTTTTTTTTTTTTTTTTTTTTTTTACTTTTAGAGATTTCATATTAATTAATTAGTGATATGGAATTTTGAGAATTCATTTAAATATAGTTACCAGCAAAGCGGGTAAAGCCCGCAAGTACAATTATAGAAGTAAAAAATAAAAATAATATATATATAATTAATTAAACAATATTTTGTTATTACGTGTCTTGATTTATAATCATTTTTAATAAACTAAAGATAACTATTCTTTTTATTTAAAATAATTCATAGAAAATCGCATTCAAATTCATATGTACATACATACATACATGCATACATATATATATATATATATATATATATATATATGTATGTATATATAAGGAAATTTTAAAACGAATATGTATGTAATATAAAATTAAAAATTATTATAATAAAACGTAAAAAAAAGAAAAAATTACCTCTACAAAATAACTTTTACCCTACACTGAGTGCCCTCCCTGATGAAGACCTCTGTGTTTTGGGGAATTTTATTTCATTTCATTCATTTGTTAAATTATTCCTACATTCAAGTTTTGCATTTCCTTTAGCAGCGATTTTGCGCCCTCGTTTGCAATTCCCCTGCTGTTTTTTTCTAATCTTTAAACTTCTATTTTAATTTTATATCATATACATATTTTAAAAACAATGTTTAGATAAGCAGTTTTTAGCGCTAGCTTTCTCTGTTTTACGTTTTATTATAATAATTTTTAATTTTATATTATATACACATTCTTTTTAAAAGTTTCTTATTTAAAAAACATTGCTTGGCTAAGCAGCTTTTAGCGCTGGCTTTTCTGTTTTACGTATTATTATAATAATTTTTAAGTTTGTTTCCCCCTTTTTTAAAATGGCTTTAAACCTTTTGATTAACGACCTTGACTGTAGGATTTTTTTACTTATTTCTTTTCCTTTCATATGTTCTCACAGTTTAAAATAATTCTCATTTTATGCAATATTGATAATGATTTAACAATAGCTCTTGATAATAAAAAAAAAAAAAAAAAAAAAAAAAAAACTTGTAAATTAACTGTTACACTTTCTAATTTTTAACCGAATGTTTCCAGTGTTTTTCTCTTTCGGTTTGTTCTATTTTCTCGTTTAGGGGTTTATTTCATTTATTTTATTTGCTTTCTTGTATATATTCTGTAGTTCTTTATATTATTGTAATTATTGTATTTTTTATGTAAATTAATTAGAAGTATTTTTATTTCTTTTTTAGAATTTTTTATATTATAGATGTCAGATTTCTATTCAATTAAATGTGGTTTTCTGTTTGGTGAGAAGTCGGGAGCTAAGAATAGTTATTAGCTAATTACTACTATCCTTTCAGAAACTTCACTTTTACCCCTACATGAAGGAGTCTCCCTGATGAAAACCTCCGTGTTTTTTGAGGTTTTATTTCATTTCGTTATGTTTTTTTAGATTATTCCTATATTCAAGTTTTGCATTTCCTTTAGCAGCAATTTTACAAGTTGGTTTGAAATCACCCTGTTGGTTTTTTCTAATCTTTAAACTTTTATTTTAATTTTATATCATGTGTGTTAAAAATTTTGATATAATTTTTACATTCTTTTAACGTTTATATAAAGTTTAAAGAAACATAGAATAATATAATAATCTTCATTCCCGTATAATAAATATTTGATAAGAATGAACGAGATAAAATATCTTTTGCCGGATAAGATTTACTTATTTTCTTATAAATGTCTTCTGTCAGATTTGATTTGATTTAAATGAATTCAGCTACATAAATACTGAATTCTTTTGATTCAATTTTTTTTTAATTTACTGTTAGGTTGAAGTTTTATTTATACAAGTTATTGTCAATATGGGTTATAATATTCTTACGTGTTTAGAATTGAATTTTTATACTGTTTTAAGTTAAAAAATAAATAAATAAAAATAAGTGGCTATAAAATTTACCTAATAAACTAATTAGCATACAGATTCTAGAATTAGATTTTCGAATTTGTAAATTTCATTCATAATGTTGTTTTTTAATAATATTATTTGGACTATTTGATTTATAAATACAAAAAAAAGTTAAGTCTGAAAAAAGGTCTTTTTTTTCTCTCTCTTTTTTTTCTTTTTTCATTTTTTCATTTTTTTTTTTTTTTCTTTTTTTTCTTTTCTTTCTTTCTTTCTTTTTCTTTTTTTTTTTTTTTTTTTTTTTTTGAGTTTGCTAGAAATTTCTAGGATTTTTAAATGAAAAAAAAATTGAATGTATAGGTCTTAAAGAAATGAGCAGGATCTTATAGCTAACTACACTGATCTACAGTGGTTCGGTGACAACGGTCAAATTATTATTTTTATTATTAATTCCAATTTTTATTTAAATATCTGCAAGCAAAAAAGTCCCACCACGTCACATTTTTCTGTTAGAGTATCAGAAAATGGCAATTTTCAGGAATTTTTATCATTTTCACAGTATCACAGGTTGTAACCCTTCCTGCTGGCAACCCACAGTCCTGGCAAATCAGAGTCCCGGCAACTATGTTTGTTCCATTTCTTTTTGTTTAAATATCAGAAAATGGCAAATTTCATTATTTTTTTTAAATATTTTTGTTTTTTATTTATACATTACCACTATCCTTTCAGAAACTTCTCTTTTACCCCTACACGGAGGAGTCTCCCTGATGAAAACCTCCGTGTTTTTTTAGGTTTTATTTCATTTCGTTAATTTGTTAAATTATTCCTATATTTAAGTTTTGCATTTCCTTTAGCAGGAATTACAATAACTACAATAATACAAATACAATAATTACAATAATATAAAGAACTACAGTCGACAGCAAAAGTATCCGAGCACTAGCAAATAATTCCGATATTAAAAAAGTACATTTAATACTATTTTGTTAAATAAATCCTTATCGAATCATTTTCTTGGACTAAGAACATGACTCGACAAGGATTTATTTAACAAAGCAGTTTAAGTGTACTTTTTTTAGACATGGATTATTGCTTCCAGTACAGATTAAATAATCGTAACAAAAAATCTGCACGCATTACAGATTTTTCGTTATTATTTTTGAATTCTGCACTACAAAATTAGTTGCAAATAGCTAATTTCATTTTTGTTACCCTCCAAATAAATTTTTTTGTCGACTAGTGTTATTATAGGTTAACTTTTAAAGATTTTTTTCTTCACTATTCACTTAAATATTTGTACCGATAACATGGGCTGCACAGTTAAGAACTGATAAGTTTAATCAAAATACTTAAATTTTGCATGAATTTTAAGCTAATATTGCCTAACACACACGTACTTATTAAAATACTTTTATGTACTTGATTTAAAAATACTTTTAAAACTTGAAAAGTTATATATAAAATTTACAAAATATTTACTATGAAAAATTTACTAGAAAAAATTTACAAAAAGAAATATATTTTTCAATAGGAATCTCGGGCATTTATATTAATCGAATTATATTAATCGATTAATAACATTATATATTAATCGAAAAATGGTGCACATATCACAGACAACAGAGGCGAATACAGAAAATTTAGAACAGTTAGATCTTCAAGCGCGACAAGAGTTCGGATCTAGAACCGCCTGTCCACTAACTTCGAGAGCAGAATATCTCGACCTCGGTTGGAATTGAATATAAGCTTGTAAATATAAATTATATACACCATGCTAAAAAAAGAATTGTTATTAAAACTCATTTAATTATCCGTACTAAATATGCCACCAGATTTGAAATTATTATTCTTTCAGTTGGAATAATTCAGAAGTGAGCTGAGAAAATTTTATATTATTTAAAGATTTGAAATGTTTTAACAGCATATAAAAACAATACCATTTATCTTTTATTTATTTATTTCGCGGAAGAGTTTCATACGAAATCACGTTTAAATGATATTAAGATAAAAAAATCATTATTACACATGCAGATACTTTTTCCATTTACTTAGTTACTTTGTTTTATAAACTTATTACAAAGGATTAGTCTCAATGGTTTTTGTGAAACGATAATGGTTATTGGTGGCAGTTAATATAGATAAATTTTTCCTATAATGATAATCGAGGTGATTATCAGAGGATGAGTGGATATGAGTTTTTAACACATAAGCGATTTATTCCTATTTACTTATCAATTGCTTTATTAATGACATAGTTACGATTTTATGTCTAAAAATATCCAATAACTATAAAGTCATGTAAAATAACTAGTCAGAAACACTGCGATAGAGTTTATGTGATACAAAAAAAAAAAAAAAAAAAAATGAAAAAAAATGTTTTGAAGCTATATTATTTTTCTCCCCTAAAAATAAAAATAAATTAATTAAATTAAGGCAAGTTAAATTATACATATATAATTATTCTAGAATCTTATGAATTATAGTTATGAGTTTATTTTTTAATCAATTTGTGTGAATGGAATTACATATTGTGATTATTAAATATATTTACTAGATTAGTTATACATTTTATGTTTCTCTTTAGGTCGAAAAAAAAAAATCCAGTTTTATATCATATATTTTAGTGTTTATAAAATTTGTGTGTTTGCAAGTTTATATTTAAAATTTTTTATACAGTCATAATTTCTTATTAACTTTCTTTTAAATATAATAATTAATATGTTAAATGCATTGATTAATAAATTTGTTCATTATGTGCTTTGAAATATTGGTATATTTTATTTTTACATTAAAAAAAAAAAAAAAAAAAAAAAAAAAAAAAAAAAATCTCAAAATTATTATTAAAAAAAAGCATCATTATCTCCTTACAAATATTTATAAATATTTTATATTTAAAGAAAGTAATTTGGAACTTAAGTACTTTATTAAACCATTTTTACGGATAAAAAACAGATATTTTTACTGGCAAATTGTTGTACAATTGGGTATTAATTCATGTAAAAAATCTTTTACAAAAATTCTTTTAAAATGCAACCCAGCTGTAATTATTATCCCATTAGTAGTCTCTAGTTGGTCGATTTGCCGCCCATTCTTCAGTTTCGCTAGATTTTTTTATTCAATAGCCACCAAAAATTTTTAGAAATGGCATTTGATATACATAAAACGCAAATAAAATCGAAGAAACGTTGATCATATCACTTTTTTAAATTATTGGTGCGAGTTAAATAAAAAGTGCGCAATCTGTAATAGGTGGCGCTGTCTATAGCGACTACTAACGGGTTAAATAAGAGTGTATAAGATGGACAGATCTTTGAATATTATTCTCATTCTCTCTTTGATTATTATTCTTGTATTCTCATTTATTTTCAGAGATTTTTAAATACCTTTGCAGGGACTTCTAGAACTCGCTACCAAAGGGGACTAGAATTTATAAGATGACATGGAACTATTTTTCTAGAGCCACAATGCAGATTCCAGATATCAGTTACAGAATTTTTTCGGAGTGCGGCTTTCTATTCGGACATGGCATAGTTTATGAAATATTTCAACAAGAGATGTTACGTTTAAGTTTGTTTTGGGGACAATCCCATTTAATGATCTTCCCGCGTGATATTAAAATTTTCAGTACATTGAATTCTTAATAATAAAATAAAATAAAATATTTATTGTTTTTAATTGTTTTCGTATTCTTGGTCGTTCTACAAAAGGATCTGGGATCCTCTGCCTGTTTCACTGGTAGCATACCTTTCGATGAAACTAAAAAAATTTCATGTCTTCTTTATATTCTTTCCATTAACATCATTGTAAGGTTTTTTACAATTTATTTATTTTAATATTATCTTTTATCATCGCTAAGCATTCGCTTACTTAGACAAAATCATAATTGTTTATAAATTTTAGCACAATGTTAAATTTCAAATTTCAAATTAATTGTAATCATATTTAAAGACAAAATTTTACATTTTAAAAAATTCTTTGCCATAATAGAGAGGGTTGATTTAATTTGAAACATTTGAATAATTGAAATTTTATGAAGCAAATAAAATTTGAGACAGTAATAATGACGTGAATCATACATATCAACTGCAAAGTAAAAAATTTTGGGTGAACAAATCTAAATATTGTTTAAACAAAATCACAATATTACATAAGATTACCCATTTTGTGTCTTACAAGTGTATTAAAATGTAATGTTTTTGTTAAATTTTGTTAAATTTTAATTATTCGTAGTTGTTACACATAGTACTTTCGCATACTTTAAGGTTTTTCCTTTTTAAAAAAGTCGATACAAATGTGAGCTGCTAATGAAATAACAAAATTGAGGTTAAAGCGATTTAAATTATTAACTAAAAGTTTAATATATGAATTAATTGCATTTATATAAATAAAGATACACAATTTACGGAAACTAACAGAGTGTAAAAATAAATAAATAAATAAATAATAAAAACCTAGAAAACCGATCTGTTGACGTGACTGTTTTTTATAATTATTACATCTATAAAAGTTGAAGATGACTGTCGTTGCCTCGAGTGATGGAATTTAAAGTAAATCTGAAAAATCACAGAAAGATTTCTAATAGATGATAAAATGGAATACTGACAGTTTCGGTATCTATTTAATATGTATATATGTATATATATATATATATATATATATATTAAGCAATAAATAAATAAAAAATAATAATTTATTTATTATATATCATCTATAATTGGGCAAAATCGTTTAAAAATTTTGTAATTGAATGAATGTATAAAGAAAACTTTAATTGCTAATAAGGGATAAAATAAGTTTAAATAAATATAGAGAAAAGTAATTTTTTTCTTTTATATATAATTAAATTTAAAAATTCATAACGAGTCAGTCTTTATAAAGTTAATCAGAACAAGATAATGTGTCTTAAAAGTTTTGAAGATAGAGGAAAATATACATATTATTCAAGAAATATTGCTCTCTGCTATATATTTTTAAATATTGTGCATACATATTACATGGTTGCGTAAAATGAGGTATACAAATATATAAAAGGTTTTAAAAATTCAAAGTTAAATAAATTTATTTAATTAAATCTGAATAATTTTTTTTCAAATTTTTGAACATTTTGTTTATTAGTTTATTATAAATTGTCTTTCTCTTACCTATGTAAGACAAAAAAATTATTGCGTTTAGGTCAAATTTCGAAACCGATTTTTTGATACATTTACACGTTTTGAGGTTCCTGAAACCAAAATCTGTTGTTTCGACCTCTATGTGTGTACCTCTATGTATTGTTTAAATATCCTAAGTATTTTTATTTTTATTTTTTACACATACGACAGACAAAATGTTATTTGAAGTTAAATTTTTGACACAGAGTTTTCAATATAAATACACACTTTGACAGTCTCTGAATAATCAAACGAAATATTTAGCGATTGATCTGTACGTAAGTAATCAAATGAACTTAAAATAAAGTTCAATTTCAGTAATTTGATGATCATATAGGAATGCTCAGTAAAATTCTAAATGCATTGTGAATAAAAGGTCTCTGAATAATTTAAAATATTGTTTTAACATTTAATAACAAATTTAATTTATTTCCGTGAATTCAAGTAATTGAGTGGAAAGTGGGGTTAAGAAGGCTGTCTTTGCGTACATAGAAATACAGTAAGAATATTTTTTTTTTCTGAAATTATCAGCTAAAAAAAAAAAAAAAAAATGTAAGTGACACACAACATTTTTTTTCCCGTAATTGGAATTCTCTTTCTTTTCATTGGTTAAAAGCAATATCTTAATAACTGTATCGATTGCCCTAATGATTAAAGTTAGGTATATAGACGCATCGGAGACTAAAATGAAAGTTTCATTTTTGGCATTTTATCTCCTATGATATTTGCAAAAATATAAAAATATAAAAGTAACCAGCACTTTTCTTGATCGTTTTCAAGCATGTTTAAATACTTCCTTTTAATTAAAGTATATATGAAAAGTACATAAATAAAATAAAGGTGCAGTTAATGAAAAAGAAAAATCCTATTTCCCTTAAAGTCATATTTCAGAATGTATTTTTAGTGTTATATGCAAGAATACACAATATTATATCGTATTGATAGAATTCCAGTTTAGTTCCATTTCAGTAAACAGTGAAATATTCATTCATGCATATATAAAGATATGATAATTTAATATCATACTTCAAAATATTGTACTTTTTGAAGCAAACATATTATTATCGGATACCAAGTAACAAAAATGTTCCTTATCAAGTAGAAGTTGGATAAAACGTTTCCTTTTATCTAAATATACATTTTATTAAAACAAAATATATATTCTTTCCACGTGAGAAATAATAATAGTTAAGACAAATTTAGAGGATTTCATGTATTTGTTCTCATGGGTACTAAAATATACTTTTTAGTTTGTCTAAAATTAGAAATATCAAGAAAGCTATGTGAACTGAAAAAAAAAAAAAAAAAAAAAAAAAAAAATCTGAAGTTCAATAATTTTATTATAAATGTAATGCAAATTTATGAGGCATCAACTAATTAAACTAAAATAACATAAAATCAAAATTAATATGTTTCGGTTATCACAAAATTTTCTTCAATATCATTCAATGTAACAACGTTAACTACTGGTTAACATGAACAAACATCCAATTCTAACTTCGCACAATAACATTTTACTTGCACAGCTTGAAGCAATTTTGACGAAAAATTACAGGATGTAACCATATAGATGATCGCTCACGGTAAGTATTAGCTGCATCACCGATCAGCATACTATTTTATATTGATCCTCTTATATATCAAGTTTATGCGATGCTACATAAAAAAAGCTGAGATATAGCCTGTGAGGTATGCGCCCCGGCATCTACAGCAGACCTCATCTTATTAACTACTTAATTAGAAAATGATCAAGGAGACTCTTGCATAAAGTTAAACAAATATTTAATTCAAACTTTGAATAAGAGTAAGGGGGGACGTAAAAGAAAACTAACACAGATATTTAAATGATAAATTAAAGTTAAATACGAAATAATATGTTCACCACTGGTGGCTATGACAGCTACCTTTAGAAGCTTGACTTAAATTTTAACCACTCGATGAATACCTCAATTATCACTCAACGTTGATGGAGAACAACTAAACACTCCAGCTTGCTCTTTTCACGCACTCCTTTTATAACTCCTTAATGAACTACTATTCGCCAAATTATTGCGCTTCACCGTCAAATTCACTAATCGCTTAGTACTCGCATATATCTCTGCTCTCTACAACACCAACAAGCTTTCATTCTAGAATATCGCTATTTAAACAGATTCAATACAGAACACATCCTTCACTTCCCTTCACCAACTTAAATCTCACAAAACTAATCGCTTTCAACCATCTTTACTCAATCTGCGTAGATTCTAATTTTCTTTGAGATACTCCTTGTCGATCTAAAATCATCCCAATTCGATAAATTCAATCTATTGCTTTCTCTGCTACCGTCGCCAATCACGCTGGATCCAGCTTATACTTTCCCGACCTCTGATCAACATCGTACTGATTACCTACGTCAACATTATTTTACCTCAAATCGACGCTACAACCCTCACAAGCCTTCCTGTAAAAGGTAGAAATCGCAGCATTTGAGCACCACTTAATGGCCAATAAGTATCCAAACTGTATCAGTATAGTGTTTTGAAATAACTCTCTTATATAGTTTCGTGGAAATATACATAATAGAAACTAAGATATATAAATTTCTCGTAAGTGGAAAAATTGTAATATTTCTGCGTCACCTGTTAAACGATTTAAACCTATAAAGGCACCAGTTTATGTCAAATTGCCCCTAAACATAAATTTTTATGAAATTCTGTGAATTAGTGCTTGGGCTAGAACCGCGACAATTTTTTTGTCAGGCACAGATAAACCGACCGACAAACAGACATTTTCTAAAAATTATCAAATTGTGTTTTGGACATCTAAAAGCATCTAAATCTATTAAAAACCGAATTTCGAAGATTTTTATGAAACAAAACATTCTATTTTGAATATAGAAAAATGCACAATGAGTTTGTTCGTGTATTTAAGTTTTTTTCCTCTTTTACACTCATAGAAAAAAGTAAAATGTTTAAATACTCGAGCTTCAAAAAATATTTTGAAATTCTGTTGACAATTAATACAACGAATTGCTAGAAACCAGAAAAGGCATAAAATTTTATATTCTCTAATGAAATTCACATTAAATATAAAAACAGCTTTTATTTATATATTAGCTAGCTTTGCCCGCTTCGCTAGTCACTATATGTAAATCAATTCATTTTACAATAATAAGACTCATTCTTTTATTCTTATCTATGTATTAATAGGCAAGCATGAAATTTGTGCATACTTTTAACATATTAATTTTAGGATTAGAGAGTTCAAAATGGTATCATTAGAAAGGTATGGTTAGCCAGATGTGCAGATTTAAAAAAATATTTTCTTACAATGTCAAGAAGGTATTTAAATATATGTATATATATATATATATATATATTATGAATTTTTCCATTTTATATACGTATTCCTTTATATTGAAAAATACTCAAAATAGAAAGTTGTTAAATCTGGCAATTTCTGAAAACTAAAACAAACCATAGATAATTTGTATAATGTAGCATCACTATACTCTCGACTTCAGATTTTTATACAATAAACGGATTTAACGAAATTTAAACCTTAAGAGGCTGAAAGGGGAAGTCGAAGTTTTTCAACATTTTGCTGTATCTATTTTATGGTTTCTTGCCTTTCTGAAGTTTAGCAATATGTCTTCTAGACCTTAATTAAGGTAAAATATAAGATGTTCTAAAATTTAGTAATTATTGGAGGTAAAGGGGTGTTTACCACTTCTCCCTTACTAAAATTTAAGGTTTTCTAAAGCATTTTTTATGGTTTAATATAGGTTTTCAGGTATTTAAAATCTTTCTTTGAAGTTTCATTAAAAAATACCTCCCGAAAAAAACCCTCATCTGTTTCTTTTAGGTTTTTTTTTTAAAAACCTCTTGAAATTTTACATGTTTTTAGGCTTTATAGAAGTTTTCCAAGGTTTCGGTTAAAAACATCGCTGATAATAAGTTTTCCTATGTTATTCAGACAATACCTCCATTATACCTACAACAAAAAACTTTTTTTTTAGGTATTGTTTTTAAAAACCCCAAAAACCTGCAGTGTTTTAGGTTTTATGTTGGTTTTCTAACGTTTTGGTTAAATATATAGACACTAATTAGTTTTACTATGGTGTTCAGACAATACCTTCATTATACCTACAATAAAAAACGTTTCTTTTAGGTTTTATTTTTAAAACCTCTGAAAACCTGCAGTGTTTTAAGTTTTATAGTGATTTTCCAAGGTTTTGGTTAAATACTTAGAGTTTTCCTGTGGTATTCAGACAATACTTCCATTATACCTACGATCAAAAATTTTTATTTAGGCTTTATTTTTAAAATCTCTAAAAGCCTGCACTGTTTTACGTTTTCTGGAGGTTTTCAAAGGTTTTGGATAAATACTACTCCGATTCAAAAAATTAGAATAATGAAAAGAAATATGGTCAAGGGAAATGAAAATCGAATTTATCAAATAAATAATCAACAATATCAAATATAAAGTACTATAATATGAATCTGCATATTTTGCAGATTATAAAAATGTAAACACATTACAATGAAATAGAAAATATATTTAAATCAGCTAACAACAAAAAATTCAAAATATTAGAATACTTTCTAACATGGTTCAAAAAATTAGAATAATGAAAATATATTGAACATAATTTAAACTCTAAGTATTTTTACTTGCTAATCAGTACTTTGTTGCATCACCCTTAGCTTTAATGACAGCTCTTAAACGTTTTGGCATGTTTTTAACTAAAGGTTCACAATCTTTTTTATCCAAATTCGCCCATATGCTCTTTATACTAGAAATAAGTTCTTTTTTGTCTCTAGGCGCAACTTCTTGAAGTCGTTTCTTCATAATTCCCCACAAATTCTCGATAGGATTTAGATCGGGTGAGTTTGCAGGCCAAGGGAGTACAGGTATGTCCTTCTCTTTGAGCCATTTAGTTGTTGATTTGGAAGTGTGGGGAGAAGCTGAATCTTGCTGAAACAAGAAATCGTCATCACATAAATCCTCAACTGAAGGAATCATGAAATGTTCAAGAATTTCTTGATAGACTTCTGAATTGACTGTTGTGGAAACAATACACAACCTGCCTGGGCCTTCAGCAGTCATGCAGCCCCATACCATAACAGAGGTCGCAAATTTAAACGAACGTTTTAAACATTCTTTCTTATAAGCTTCATGTTTGAGTCTCCAGACACGTATACCTTGATTTCCGTGAGACACACAAAACACACTTTCATCGCTGAAAAGTATCTTTTTCCAATCGTCGTGATCCCAAAATAGCCTTTGTTTACACCATTTAACTCTACTTACTTGCACGAAATAGGAAAAACACAACTTTTTATAGCAAAAGAAGTGAAATGCTCTCAAGCAAGTGTGAGTAGAGTTTTGAGAGAATATTCTAATAATAAGTGTTTTCAAAATAAACACTTTAAAAGTGGTCGAAAGCCAGTAACTTCAAGAAGAGATGAAAGGCAATTGAAAAAGATTGTGAAGAAACATCGTTTTCGGAGTGTGAGATATGTGCATAGAAAATGGAAAGAAATGGGTATAAATGTCTCCAAATCTACAACACTACGACGACTTCGCAAATTAGGTTTTAGATCACGTGTGCCTAAGATAAAGCCATTCTTATCATCTAAGCAAAGGGCTGCTAGAGTTAAATGGTGTAAACAAAGGCTATTTTGGGATCACGACGATTGGAAAAAGATACTTTTCAGCGATGAAAGTGTGTTTTGTGTGTCTCACGGAAATCAAGGTATACGTGTCTGGAGACTCAAACATGAAGCTTATAAGAAAGAATGTTTAAAACGTTCGTTTAAATTTGCGACCTCTGTTATGGTATGGGGCTGCATGACTGCTGAAGGCCCAGGCAGGTTGTGTATTGTTTCCACAAGTCAATTCAGAAGTCTATCAAGAAATTCTTGAACATTTCATGATTCCTTCAGCTGAGGATTTATGTGATGACGATTTCTTGTTTCAGCAAGATTCAGCTTCTCCCCACACTTCCAAATCAACAACTAAAGGGCTCAAAGAGAAGGACATACCTGTACACTCGTGGCCTGCAAACTCACCCGATCTAAATCCTATCGAGAATTTGTGGGGAATTATGAAGAAACGACTTCAAGAAGTTGCGCCTAGAGACAAAAAAGAACTTATTTCTAGTATAAAGAGCATATGGGCGAATTTGGATAAAAAAGATTGTGAACCTTTAGTTAAAAACATGCCAAAACGTTTAAGAGCTGTCATTAAAGCTAAGGGTGATGCAACAAAGTACTGAACTTCCCCCCCCCCCCGGTGTGGGGGGGGGGGGAACCGATGCTCCCACATGCACAAAAATTTTTTCCTAGTTAACTACTACTATTATCAACCTGATCTTTCGAAATATACCCATTGTGAAAATTTACCCCCCCTGGGGGTGGGGAAGCGATGCCCCCCATGCAGAATTTTTTTTTCCTAGTTACATACTACTATTATCAATAATTCATATTAATTTTACAATCACAAGTTTAAAACAACTCTTATTATGCACATTTATACGAATTTTTGTCCGTTTGTACGAATTTTTGTCCGAATGTTTGAACGTCAAAAAATTATTATTTGTATAAATTGTACAAAAAGTAATGTGACCCACTTTCAGTGTGTCTCTACCCCAATGCTTTTCGCCACAAATGATATTGGATTCTGACTTTTTTTTTTAAAACCAGTTTTTCTTCTCTTAAATATATGTTTAATCAATACTAATATTATTTTTTGTTTTTTTTTTTTTTTTTTTTTTTACTATTATACTAAAACATGCTGTAAACGAAAACAGTTGAGCAGAAGTTTGTCAAAGCCCTAAAAATTATACATTTAGTGCCATCTTGTAAGAAATTTTGTGAAACATAATAATATTGTATGCCGTGCACTGAAAAGTTAATAAATAAGTTATTGGATTCTTTTCAATAACATACAAAAACATTGCATAGAGGACGAGTTACCTCATACCAAGCGCACAGCGAATTATATTGGAAGACGAGACGAGGTGGTGAAAGTATTAAAAATTAATTTGTATTAAAACTGTAATTTTTTTATTGATGAGCTATAGAAATATAGCTTGGCTTATAGTTTTGAATAATTAAAAAAAAAGTTAAGAAAAGAAAGAAAGATAGAAAGAAAGATAGAAAGAAAATCAAGAAGAAAGAGAATGATGTTATGAAAAAATATTCATCACACTTTCAATCGAATAAATCCTACGTTGCTGAATGAAACAAATTCAATGACAATGAATGAAAGAAATTCTTCAAACAACAGAAAACAAAGGAAAAGAATATGATTCCACAGAATATTAAATTTTGTACAAAGAAAATTCTTCTGCTTGGAAATAAGTAAAAAGCATATCCTTTTCTTAAAAATATGCATAAAAAATATAAAGCGATTTCATTTCTTTGCAGCAAAGTAAAGAAGGTGGAAAATAAAAATACATTTTAAAGAATGGAAGCAAGAAAATATTTTTTTTTGTACCTGTACAAAAGATCTTCTGAATGGAAATATTCCACATTTTCTCAAAAATTTAAAGTGCCTGCTAAAAACAACACCCGAGCTTACCTTTATCATTAAATTTGAACTTAATAACGCACATCCTATAATAACTGAACGGAATATCGCTTACCGTATTAAAAGTACAAGTGGCAATTTTTTTTTCTTATTGTAATTTCTGTATACATTCATTTAATTGTTTAAAAAGGAGTTAGTTACACTTCTTGTATTACCAAAAGCTATGATCATTGTATGGAATAACTTATTATTTATAAAAGGCTACATAATATGCTTGTATTTCCTTGTGATTTATAAATTAACTTATTCTGTTAAAAAAAAAAAATATATATAATATAAACGAACTAATATTAACGAAATTTAAAATATACACTTACTTCATGAAATAAAAATAAAAACGACATAATAATAATAAGTAAATTAATGAATTAATTAGTTAATAACTTATCAACTGATTAACATATTAACTATTAAATTAGTGTCCTTTAGATTCGTGTAAATTAATAGAGGTATGTTATGATGAAACATAAAACATTAAACATGATAAAAATGTTTAAATCCAACTGACCACCTTCGAAAAAAAGGTAGAATCGAAGTGTTGTTTTTACTGCACAGTTTTGCAATGTACTAAGACGAAGATTTAATATGAAAGTTGTTTAAAAATTTGACTTTGTGGTAAACAGACATTGATTTACTAAATAATGTAAGGATGCTATTTCAACTGTTTTCAATTTAACCGAGATTTTGTACTCAAGAACTTTTGCGGGTGGTTCAAATTGAAACATACAAGTACATCACAATTACAGTTGTATGAGCATTGTTTTAATTAGAAAAAAAAAATAATCCAAATACATAAAATTTTATAAGTATTGAAGAAGTTATATTACAAATACGCAACTACACTAAATCGTAACTAAGTTTTGTTGTCGAAATAAAGGATGTTTTTTTTTTTTTTACTTTTAGAGATTTTATATTAATTAATAAGTGATATGGAAGTTTGAGAATTCATTTAAATATAGTTACCAGCAAAGCGGGTAAAGCCCGCAAGTACAATTATAGAAGAGAAAAATAAAAATAATATATATATATATATATATATATATATATATATTAAATTAATTAAACTATATTTTGTTATTACGCGTCTTGATTTATAATCATTTTTAATAAACTAAAGATAACTATTCTTTTTATTTAAAATAATTCATAGAAAATCATATTCAAATTCATATGTACATACATACATGCATACATATACATATATATAAGAAAATTTTAAAACGAATATGTATGTAATATAAAATTAAAAATTATTATAATAAAACGTAAAAAAATTTTTACCTCTACAAAATATCTTTTACCCTACACTGAGTGTCCTCCCTGATGAAGACATCTCTGTTTTGGGGGATTTTATTTTATTTCATTCATTTGTTAAATTATTCCTAGATTCAAGTTTTGCATTTTCTTTAGCAGCAATTTTGCGCCCTGGTTTGTAATTCCCCTGTTGGTTTTTTCTAATCTTTAAACTTCTATTTAAATTTTATATTGTATACATATTTTAAAAACAATGTTTAGATAAGCAGTTTCTAGCGCTAGCTTTCTCCGTTTTACGTTTTATTATAATAATTTTTAATTTTATATTATATACACATTCTTTTTAAAAGTTTCTTATTTAAAAAACATTGTTTGGATAAGCAGCTTGTAGCGCTAGCTTTCCTGTTTTACGTATTATTATAATAATTTTTAAGTTTGTTTCCCCCTTTTTTAAAATGGCTTCAAACCTTTTGGTTAACGACCTTGACTTTAGTATTTCTTTACTTATTTCTTTTCCTTTCATTTTCCTTTCATAATTCTCATTTTATGCAATAATGATAATGATTTAATAATAGCTCTTGATAATTTAAAAAAAAAATAATAATAATAATAAATAAATAAATAAAAATAATAATAATAATAATAATAAACTTGTAAATTAACTGTTACACTTTCTAATTTTTAACCGAATGTTTCCAGTGTTTTCCTCTTTCGGTTTGTTCTATTTTCTCGTTTAGGGGTTTATTTCATTTATTTTTTTTTTTGCTTTCTTGTATACATTCTGTAGTTCTTTATACTATTGTAATTATTGTATTTTTTATGTAAATTAGTTAGAAGTATTTTTATGCCTTTTTTAGAATTTTTTATATTATAGATGTCAGATTTCTATTCAATTAAATGTGGTTGTCTGTTTGGTGAGAAGTTGGGAGCTAAGAATAGTTATTAGCTAATTACTACTATTCTTTCAGAAATTTCTCTTTTACCGTACACGGAGGAGCCTCCCTGATGAAAACCTCCGTGTTTTTTATTATTCTTCTTCTTATTATTATTATTATTATTTTTGAGGTTTTATTTCATTTTATTAGTTTGTTAAATTATTCCTATATTCAAGTTTTGCGTTTTCTTTAGCAGCAATTTTGCGAGTTGGTTTGAAATCCCCCTGTTGTTTTTTTCTAATCTTTAAACTTTTATTTTAATTTTATATCATGTGTGTTAAAAACTTTGGTGTAATTTTTACATTCTTTTAACGTTTATATAAAGTTTAAAGAAACATATAATAATATAATAATCTTTATTCCCGTATAATAAATATTTGATAAGAATGAACGAGATAAAATATCTTTTGCCGGATGAGATTTACTTATTTTCTTAGAAATGTCTTCTGTCAGATTTGATTTGATTTAAATGAATTCAGCTACATAAATACTGAATTCTTTTGATTCAATTTTTTTATTTACAGTTAGGTTGAAGTTTTATTTATACAAGTTATTGTCAATATGGGTTATAATATTCTTACGTGTTTAGAATTGAATTTTTATACTGTTTTAAGTTAAAAAATAAAATAAAATAAATAAATAAAAATAAGTGGTTATAAAACTTACCTAATAGACTAATTAGCATACAGATTTTAGAATTAGATTTTGGAATTAGTAAATTACATTCACAATGTTGTTTTTTAATAATATTATTTCAACTATTTGATTTATAAATACGAAAAAAAAAATTAAATCTGAAAAAAGGATTTTTTTTTTTTTTCTTTTTTTTGAGTTTGCTAGAAATTTCTAGGATTTTTAAATGAAAAAAAAATTGAATGTATAGGTCTTAAAGAAATGAGCAGGATCTTATAGCTATTTACACTGGTCTACAGTAGTTCGGTAACATCGGTCAAATTATTATTTTTATTATTAATTCCAATTTTTATTTAAATATCTGCAAGCAAAAAAGTCCCACCACGTCACATTTTTCTGTTAGAGTATCAGAAAAATGGGAATTTTCAGGAATTTTTATCATTTTCACAGTATCACAGGTTGTAACACTTCCTGCTGGCAACCCAGAGTCCTGGCAACCACGTTTGTTCCATTTTTTTGTTTAAATATCAGAAAATGGCAAATTTCATTATTATTATTATTATTATTTAGAATACAGTCGACAGCAAAAGTATCCGAGCACTAGCAAATAATTCCGATATTAAAAAAGTACATTTAATGCTATTTTGTTAAATAAATCCTTATCGAATCATTTTCTTGGACTAACTAAGAACATGACTCGACAAGGAATTATTTAACAAAGCAGTATTAAGTGTACTTTTTATAGACATGGATTATTGCTTCCAGTACAGATTAAATAATCGTAACAAAATCTCAGTACGTGTTACAGATTTTTTGCTATTATTTTTTAATTCTGCACTGCAAAATTAGTTGAAAATAGCTAATTTCATTTTTGTTACCCTCCAACATTTTTCTTTTTTTTGGCGACTAGTGTTATTATAGCTTAACTTTTAAGGATTTTTTTCTTCACTATTCACTTAAATATTTATACCGATAACAAAGGCTGCACAGTTAAGAACTGATAAGTTTAATCAAAACACTTAAATTTAGCATGAATTTTAAACTAATATTGCCTAACACACACGTACTTATTAAAATACTTTTATGTACTTGATTTTAAAATACTTTTAAAACTTGAAAACTTTTATATAAAATTTGCAAAATATTTACTATGAAAAATTTACTATAAAAAATTTACAAAAAGAAATATATTTTTCAATAGGAATCTCGGGCATTTTAAATGAAGACTCTTATAACATTATATATTAATCGAAAAATGGTGTACATATCACAGACAACAGATGCAATCACAGAAAATTTAGAACGGCTAGATCGTCAAGCGCGACAAGAGTTCGGACCTAGAACCTCCTGCCTACTAACTTCGAGAGCAGAATATCTCGACCTCTGGTGAAATTGAATATAGGCTTGTAAATATAAATTATATACACCATGCTAAAATAGGAAAACTCATTTAATTATCCGTACTAAATATGCCACCAGATTTGAAATTATTATACTTTCAGTTGGAATAATTAAGAAGTGAGCTGAGAAAATTTTATATTATTTAAAGATTTGAATTGTTTTAACAGCATATAAAAAAATACCATTTATCTTTTATTTATTTATTTCGCCGAAGAGTTTAATACGAAATCACGTTTAAATGATATTAAGATAAAAAATCATTATTACACATGCAGATACTTTTTCCATTTACTTAGTTACTTTGTTTTATAAACTTATTACAAAGGATTAGTCTCAATGGTTTTGTGAAACGATAATGGTTATTGGTGGCAGTTAATATAGATAATTTTTCCCTATAATGATAATCGAGGTGATTATCAGAGGATGAGTGGATATGAGTTTTTAACACATAAGCGATTTATTCCTATTTACTTATCAATTGCTTTATTAATGACATAGTTACGATTTTATGTCTAAAAATATCCAATAACTATAAAGTCATGTAAAATAACTAGTCAAAATCACTGCGATACAGTTTATTTGATTTTAAAAAAATGTTTTGAGGCCATATTGTTTTTCTCCTTTGTTAAAAAATAAATAAATAAATAAATAAAATAAAATTAAGGCAAGTTAAATTATATATAATTATTCTAGAATCTTATGAATTATAGTTTATTTTTTAATCAATTTGTGTGGATGTTATTACATATTGTGATTATTAAATATATTTACTAGAATAGTTACACATTTTATGTTTCTCTTCAGTTGGAAAAAAATATCCAATTTTATATCATATATTTTAGTGTTTATAAAATTTGTGTGTTTGCAAGTTTATATTTAAAATTTTTTATACAGTCATAATTTCTTATTAACTTTTTTTTTAATATAATAAATAATATGTTAAATGCATTCTTATCAGCAGTGTTTTACATTATATATATATATATATACATATTTGATTTAAGTAATGAATACATATATTTTACATACATCTTATACTAAGTTTGGTACGATGTAGATGCTGAACCTTCCCTGAAATGAGAGAAAATCACAGCATGGCAGTACCACCTGTTGGGCGATATAGCCCGAAAGTTAATCAACACCAATTCAAACCAAGGTTCAACCAATGGCAGTACCACCTGTTGGGCGATATAGCCCGAAATTAATCAACACCAATTCAAACCAAAATTCAACCAAATATCCCATTGGTTCTTGAGGTACAGTATTCGAAAAGTTTTGCTAACTCTAAAAGCAGACTTTTTCTAAAAATAGTCGAATCGTGTTGAAGAAATCTCAAAACGTATAAATTCACAGAAAACTGGAAGTTGAAAAATTTTCAGAATCTTGTACTTTCTTCACATATATACAGAAGATATAGTAATAAATCCACCTATTTAAAAATAAGTAGTCAATTTCAGTTAGTTGAAATACATTAACTTTTAGGTAAACAATGTGTCTTCAAATTAGAACTGACGAAAATTACTAACAAAATAAAAAAGAAAGAAAGAAAGAAAAAAAAAGAAAGAAAGAAAGAAAGAAAGAAAGAAAAGAAAAGAAAAGAAATTATATCATAAATAAATTAGAAAAAAAAATAGAACTTTTATAATTCAACTTTTTTTTTTTTTTTTTTTTTTTACATACTAGCAGGGCTACACCCGCTTCGCTGGTCACTATTTTTAAATGAATCACTATAGTTAATGAATTCTCAAAATTGCATTAATTTTTATCATGCGAAAAAAAAAAAAGAGGAAAAAAAAATGTGATTGGGAAAAATGTCGCAACGGGTCCCCACTGCCCTTGGCAGCGCCGGCAATTGTGCGCTGCGCGCGCATTTATGTTCAACACTCTTAATGAATTACTATATTATCGTAAGGGAAAAACATAAAAAAAAAAAAAAAATCCCCATCAGTGGAATAATCGATTCGGGCCACTACTGCCTGCGGCAACGCATACAGGCACGCAAGGCTCGCATGCTCCATCACCTACCGTTCCCGCCCCTCTTAATTATTTTAGACTTTAAAGAGTACTCGCAGTCGCTCTCTCTGGCTTTTAAACCTAGTAATACTAATTTCCAACATTTTATCTGAATTTCTTTATTTTTAACCCTGCGCCCGATCCCTTCCCGTTCTTCGTAATAATTCTGCACTTTCGAAAATATCCGCAATCGATTTATCGGGCCTCAAAACCTAACAACACTAATTTTTAGCGCTCTAACTCTTATTTATATATTTTTGCCCTTTCATCTGCCCTTCCAGTCTATCCTAATAATTTTACAAAATCGAAAATATACGCAATCGATTTGTAGGTATCAAAAACCTCCATGTACCAATTTAATAACTTTACAAATTCGAAAATATCCGCAATCGATTTGTAAGTATCAAAAACCTCTATGTACCAATTTTGAACGACCTATCTCTATTTTTATTTTTGCCCCTCCGTCCCCTCCTCCCGCCTCTGCTAGTAACTTTACAAATTCGAAACTATCCGCAATCGATTTGTAGGTATCAAAAACCTTTATGTACCAATTTTCAACGGTCTAACTCTATTTTATTTTTTTTTTCCCTCCGCCCCTCGCCCCCACACTTTTAGTGACCCTCCTAAAAACTTTACACTTTCAAAAATATCCTCATTTGACTTGCAGGTCTCTAAAACCTATCTGTACCAATTTTGAACGATCTAACTATATTTCTATTTCTTTACCCCATAGCCCCCCTTTCCCGCCCCACCTGGGACAAATTTCTAAAATTAAAGAAATTAGTTTTTATGTATTTATGGGAGCTATATTTTTGAGCAAAAATATCTTACACATATATTTTTTCTGTTTGCAATATAAAGGATTATTTCAAATCACGTTTTGCCCCCTCTCCTCCCCTCTTAGGGGCTGAATTTTGAAAATTCCAGAAATTAGTTTTTAGGTATTTTTATTAGCTATATGTTAGAGCAAAAATTTCACATATATCTGTTTTTCTGTTTGAGATATATAGGAGCATGTGAAACCACGTTTTACACATGTGAAATCACGTTTTGCCCCCTTTCCCCCCTTGGGGACCGAACTTCTAAAATTCGAGAAATTGGTTTTTAGATAATTAAATTAGCTATATTTTAAAGCAAAAATGTTACGGATATCTGTTTTTTTCTTTGAGACATGAAGGTTTTTGTGAAATCACATTTTGCCCCCTACACCTCCTTGGGGGGCGAATTTCGCAAAATCGCTTCTTAGGGGATGCTTACACTATATGTTCTATAATCTGACCCAGTTTCGAGTCAGTGGCTCTAGTAAATTTTGTTGTGCGTTGATGAGTCAGTGAGTGAGTGAGTGAGTGGAAGTACTCTTTTATATGTATAGATATGTTCGATCTAGCACTCGTTCAATTATAATCATTTTTACCACTCTAATGTCCGTTGCCACTTAGAATGAAAAATCTGTATTCGAAAGTTTAAGAATGTCACATCTATACGAAATTACTGTGTCCATGGTGTTATTTGAATTTTAAAGAAAATAATATTTTATCCTGCAAATCTGGCTAATTATACCTTTCGAATGACACCACTTTCAGTCCTCTACTGTCATAGTTAATATGTTAAAAGTGCATCACAAATTTCATGTTTACCTTCTAATACATAGATGTCGCAAGGGCCGAATTCTATAGATGTCAAAAAAGCGCTATTATTTACCTTTCGCCTGTAAGTCTGCTTTTGTTCACCAACAATTCAAAGGCAGAAAATGTTTTTTAACCCTTCGCAACAATATATCCTTTTAAATGTACTTGAACTGAAAAAAAAAAAAAAACATATATACATACCGCTTTCATCTAGAATGAATAAGAGGCATTTTTTAAATCCCTTAACTAGAAATATAGACTTCCGAGCTATACTCATAAGGCACGCCAATAAACGGAACAGACGAATTGATCGTGAATTTCTAGTCTACACATTTCTAGATGGTGAAACAATATTCTGAATATTCCGAATCTTTTGTATTGCAAGAAATTCTCGCTTGACTTTCTAGAACTGGGTGATAAATTAAGATTATGGTTGCTGAAACCAGCCTCTTGTATTCTCATTTATTTGTAAAGATTTTTAAATAACTTTGCCCTCGAGAATATAGATAAACGCTCTAGAATTCTAATAGGGACTTCTAGAACTCGCTGCCAAAGGGGACTAGAATTTATAAGGATGACATGGAACTAGTTTTTTCTAGAGCCACAATGCAGATTCTAGATGTCAGTTACAGAATTTTTTCTGAGTGCGGCTTTCTATTCGGACATGACATATTTGATGAAATATTTCAACAAGAGATGTTACGTTTAAGTTAATGATCTTCCCGCGTGATATTAAAATTTTCAGCACACTGAATTCTTAAAAATAAAATAAAATAAAATAATTATTGTTTTTTATTGTTTTCGTATTCTTGGTCGTTCTATAAAAAGATCTGGGATCCTCTGTCTGTTTCACTCGTACAGTCGGTAACAGAAGTGTACGAACACTAGCAAAAATTCCTATGTAAAAAAAATACACTTCATGAGGTTTTGTGAAATAAATCCTTGTCGAATCCTGTTCTTAGTCAGTGTAAGAACATGATTCGATAAGGATTTAGTTAACAAAACCGTATGAAGTGTACCTTTTTTACATAGGAATTTTTGCTAGTGTTCGGACACTTTTGTTACCGAAAGTAGCATACTTTTCGATGAAAGTTAAAAAAGTTTCATGTCTTCTTTATATTCTTTCCATTAACATCACTGTCAAGGTTTTTACAATTTATGGATTTTAATATTATCTTTTATCATCGCTAAACATTCGCTTACTTAGACAAAATCATAATTGTTTATAAATTTTAGCACAATATTAAATTTCAAATTCAACAATAATTATAATTATAAACATATTTAAAGACAAAATTTTACATTTAAAAAAATCATTTACCATAATAAAGCGGGTTGATTTATTTTAAAACGTTTGAATCATTGAAATTTTATGAAGCGAAGGAATTTTGAGACAATAATGACGTGAATTATACATATCAACTGCAAAGTAAACAATTTTGGGTGAAAAAATCTAAATATTGTTTAACCAAAAACACAATAAAATATATGATTACCCATTTTCTGCCTTACAAATGTATTAAAATATAAATTTTTTGTTAAATTTTAATTATTCGTAGTTGTTACGCATAGTACTTTCGCATACTTTAAGGTTTTTTCATTTTAAAAAAGTCGATACAAATGTGAGCTGCTAATGAAATAACAAATTTGAGGTTAAAGCAATTTAAATTATTAACTAAAAGTTTAATATAGGAATTAATTGCAGTTATATAAACAAAGATACACAATTTACGGAAACTAACAGAGTGTAAAATATAAATAAATAAAAACTTAGAAAACCGATCTGTTGACGTGACTGTTTTTTATAATTCTTACATCTGTAAAAGTTGAAGATGACTGCCGTTGCCTCGAGTGATTGAATTTAAAGTAAATCTGAAAAATCACAGAAAGATTTCTAATAGATGATAAAATGGGATACTGACAGTTTCGGTATCTATTTAATATGTATGTATATATATATATATATATATATATATTTAAACAATAGATAAATAAATAAAAAATTATTAATTATATATCATCTCTAATTGGGCAAAATCGTTTACAAATTTTGTAATTGAATGAATATATCAAAAATAATATAATTGCTAATAGGTTTAAAGAAATGTAGATAAAATTATTTTTTTCTTTCATATATAATTAAATTTTAAAATTCATAACGAGTCTGTCTTTATAAAGATAATCAGAACAAGATGATGTGTCTTAAAAATTTTGAATATAGAGAAATATATACAGAATGTTCAAGAAATCTTGCTCTCTGCTATATATTTTTAAATATAATGCATACAAATTACAAGGTTACGTAAAATGAGGTACACAAATACATAAAAGAGTTTAAAAAATTCAAAGTTAAATAAAGTTATTCAATTAAATCTGAATAATTTTTTTTCTCAAATTTTTGAACATTTCGTTTATTAGATTATTATAAATTGCCTTTTCTTACCAATGTAAGACAAAAATGTATTGCGTTAAAATCGAATTTACAAAACCGATTTTTTGATGCATTTACACGTTTTTAGGTTCCTAAAACCAAGAATCTGTTTTACCGGTTGGTTTCTGCCTCTATGTGTGTATATATGTGTGCTTGTGTCTGTGTGTGTGTGTCTTTTATCAGAATAAATCAAGAATAAATGACCGTAGGAAGCCCAAAATCGGCATTTTAAATTTTCATTATATGGAAATTTTAGCTAAAACTTTTCATTGAGAAAGATTAAAGACTTTGCGTACAAGGACATTCAAAATTATTCAAATATATTTTGCCTAAGGACAAAATTATTTTGTTAGTACATTTTAACATAATTAGGCTATACTAAACAAAATAGAAAATGCATGTAAAATTTGTACGCAAAAAACTTGCTTTATACAAAATATGGTATGAAAATATTCACCATTCGTTTGCAGGGTCACTCAAAAGGATTATGATTTATTAGGTTCTACATCTTGTCCTTTGAAGTCGCTCCAAGTTCGTTTCAAATGATCCCATGTATTTATATTACAAACCTAAATTTAAATACCCTGTGTGGTGCGTGTACAACTTACTAATAATAATCAGGTTCATATAAAATTAGACAAATACATCTTTTTCTACCAGATATAATTGAGGAAACCGTGTTAGTAAATTGGTAACTCAAGGATATTGTCTGAGAATCTTAAGTATTTTTATTTTAATTTTAATTTTTTACACATATGGCAGACAAAATGTTATTTGAAGTCAAATTTTTGACACAGAGTTTTTAATATAAATGCACACTTTGAGAGTACTTGAATAATAAAATGAAATATATTTAGTGATTGATCTGTATGTCAACAATCAGATGAACTTGAAAGAAATTAATAAAGTTCAATTTCAGTAATTTGATGATCATATAGGAATGATTGGTAAAATTCTAAATGCAGTGTCAATAAAAATTCTCTGAATAATTTAAAGTATTGTTTTAATATTTAATAACAATTTTAATTTATTTTCGTGAATTCAAGTAAATAATTGAGCGAAAAATGGGGTCGAGAAGGCTGTCTTCGCTTATACAGAAATACGGTAGGATTTTTTTTTTTCTGCAATTATCAGCGGCTATGAAAAAATACTGCGTGTGACATAAAACCCTATTTTTTTCCGTAATTGTAATTATTTTCTTTTTCATTGGTTAAAAGCAATAACTGTATCGATTACCCTAATAATTACAGTTAGGTATATACACGCATCGGAGACCAAAGTGAAAGTTTCATTTCTGGCATTTTATCTCCTATAATATTTGAAAAGATATAAAAATATATGAAAATAACCAGCCCCATTCTTGACCGGTTTCAACCATGTTTAAATACTTCCTTTTAATTAAAGTATATATGAAAACTCTATAAATAAAATAAAGGTTCAGTTAATGAAAAAGAAAAATTCCATTTCCCTTAAAGTCATATTTCAGAATGTATTTTTAGTCTTATATGCTACAATACACAATATTATATGGTATTGATAGAATTCCAGTTTAGTTCCATTTCAGTAAACAGTGAAATATTCATTCATGCATATATAAAGATATGATAATTTAATATCATACTTCAAAATACTGTACTTTTTGAAGCAAACATATTATTATCGGATACCGAGTAACAAAAATGTTCCTTATCAAGTAGGAGTTAGATAAAACATTTTCTTTTATCTAAATATACATTTTATTAAAACAAAATATATATTCTTTGCACGTGAGAAATAATAATAGTTAAGACAAATTTAAAGGATTTCATGTATTTGTTCCCATGGGTACTAAAATATACTTTTTAGTCTGTCTAAAATTGAAAATATCAATAAATCTATGTGAAATGAAAAATAAAAAGAGTTCTATAATTCAATTATAAATGTAGTGTTTTCGCAAATTTATGAGACATCAACTAATTAAACTAAAATAACATGAAATTAAAATTAATATGTTTCGGTTATCACAAAGTTTTCTTCTATATCATTCAATGTTCTCGCACCTGCTGGTGGGGATCGGGCTTTCGCTCGTCTCCTTGGGTCGCTCCGGCTGGCTTGTGCTGGTGTCGTTGTGGTGTCTGGGGCGTCGGGGTGTCTGAGCCTGTGTGGGCTCCTGCTGTGGGGATGCTGTCGTTTCGACGAGACAGTTTGTTACTCGGGTGCCTTCGGGCGGGGCGAGTCACAAGTATCTTATAGCTAAAATGCATGATTTTTTTTTTTTTTTTTATTTACTTATTGCATGGAGGTTCGTAAGGACATCTCCTGGTGTGCCTGATGCCCTATTTCGGAATTTTTGATTTTTTAAAATACTAATTAAAATATGAAAATAATAACCTTATAATAGCCATTAACCTTTAAAACAAGCCATTTAATTATTATGAGTTCGTTTAATCAATGAGTTCGTTTTTTTTTTTTTTTTTTCCTTCATAAAAATAAAAATGTTTTCAATTGAATCAAAAGTTAAATTTGCTTATGCATATGGCAGATGGGCGTCATTATAGCTTTAAAATTAAATAGTAATATGCTTATGCATATGGCAGATGGGCGTCATTATAGCTTTAAAATTAAATAGTAATATACATTATATAGTAATAATATTCTTAGAGAAATTCTTGGGCACTTTTTTTTTTTTTTTTTTTTTTTTTTTTTAATTTTTGACGCTGAAGTACACTAGTCATTTTTCGCTAAGGAGTAAACTTTCACGACAGCCATTTTATGACAAGTAGCGCATTAAAAATATAAATAAATTATAAAATGAAAGAAAGAAAGAAAAACAAAAATCATATAAATTTTCTATTTTTGTCTCATTGTATCATTTAAAAGAAAAGGGCTGAAATGTCGACGGAAATTCAAATGTACCGTCAATATTAATATTGTACCTTGATCAGCTTTACATATATATTTATTTATTTTTCTATGTAACAAACACTATTAACCATAAAATATTTAAAATAATTGCAATTGTATATATTTCGTATATATATATTTTTAATTGCAATAGATTTTCTTTTTATTTTTTGTCTATAATTCGATTTTAGTAAAGAGTGATAATGTTTTTAATTCCCTTAAATATAGTAACCAGCAAAGCGGGCAAAGCGGGCAAAGCTTGCTAGTAAGCATACACACACACACACACACACACACACACACACACACATATATATATATATTACATAAGATCTACATACGATACATAAGATCTCTGTCCTTGGAAACTGAAAAATTTTTCATTTCAAAATAAAAATTCAAACTTCGTTTGTTTATTACTAAATCGCCTATTTTAGAGCAAATTTAGTTATATTTATTTATATATATTATAGTCAGTAAAATATATTTTAGAAACAAAATATATCTTGACTCGATGATGAATAAGAATATTAAATGAAAAAAAGAGAATATTTAAAAATATTTTTTTACGCGAAGAAATAAGGGTTAAAATTTTAATGTTAAATTTAAAAATGGTTTATAAAACGTTAGTTGCATTTATAAAACTTCGTTTTTTTCTCGGTTTATCAAATTTTACTCAAGTTATTTCACTGGTATCCAAACGTAAAATTTGTGAATAAACCGAGAAAAAAACGAAGATTTATAAATGTAACTAACGTTTTATAAACCATTTTTAAATTTAACATTAAAATTTTAACCCTTATTTCTTCACGTAAAAAAATATTTTTAAATATGCTTTTATATTTTTCCTCTTTTTCTTTTTATGTATTGATTTTTCTACATCGCGTAAAAAATAAATAAGCAAATAAATAAAAATAAAAATAAAATAAAATAAACTTATAAAAGTAATGTGATTTTCATATATACATATTCTTTTAACTTTTGAACAATTATAAATTGTTAGTGATTATTCCCCTCACTTGCTAAAAATTTGTTTTCGTGATTTTTCTAACAGTTAAATTTTATTTTTACTTAGTGTACCGAAAAAAAAAAAAATTAAAATCTATATAGGTATGTTTATAAAACTAATTTATTCCAGATTACAAAGTATTACAAAATAGTAAAAAATTTCATTTTTTTTTCTTTACGTATTTTAAACAAACTACGAAAACAAATGCATATCCATGCACCATGCTGTGTATGAATTACTCTTTTCAAAATTTTATGAAAAGATTCTTTATGCTTTACCCAAAGTACTCATCTAGAAGTAAATGTGTATAAAGCACAACATTCTATGCACACCATGTAATATATAAACCATAAAAGTATGGTGATTTCATTATGCGCAATGTGTTACTTAGAATTTTACTAAGAATTTTTTTAATAGACAATGATGTATAGAAATTATTTTGCTTCCCTGTCTATTCAAGGAATCTATTGCACACGAAATATATACAAGTAATTAAATTAATTCATCAGTATTTGAACAGAATTTCAAGCCAGTAAGAAAATTCTTGTAAATACTATCGCGATTCGTACAGTCATCAGAAATATTTACTATTTTAATACCGATACATTATTGACATTTCAGCAATTATGACTTTAAAAAAGTAAAATTAGGCCCAGGGAAAAAATAATCATATTTAAAAAAAAAAAAAAAAAAAAAAAAAAAAAAAACTAATAATTACACAACTAAAACTACAGGTATATAAAAATAATTAAAAGTGAAACAAGAAACTTATAATAGTTTAAACACTGAAATATACATTTATTGTCATGGCTTACGATTATTATTTAATGAGAAACTGCCTTATATATCAATTTTGTACTATATTTGATTATATGTATGTATATACAGAAAAATACACTGTTATTATTATTATTATTACTATTACTAAAACTCATTCAAATAATCTGGTGCGGCCCTCTCTCGACTTTCCCTTACCCTGCATTTCAATACTATAATGATAGATTCCATATTAAGTCTTAAGATTAATAGCGTCATATAATAAAGTTCAATGTACTTTTAAAATAATCTAAAGCAGGTTTAGAAACAGTTTTATTTGACGGGTAGTTACGTGTGAGGGGGGGGGGGGAATACCGCCTTCTCAACACCCTGTTCAATTACAGTTCATACAATTACTATTTGAAAAAAAAATCCAGTGAGCTTTTAATTTTTTTTTAAACTTGCCAGTCTTGATCAAATTCTTATAGTAGCAACCTAATACGAAATTCAAAATGCCAAATTTGAATTTTCTTCTGCTATTTGTTTTTAATTTACGCTGATAACAGATATGCATACAGATTAATCACTAAAAATTTAACTTTGGTAATCAGGACACCTTAAAATGCGATATTATACAAAAAAAAAAAGTTAAAATTAGAACATCAAACAATACTTTGTTTACAGTATGGGTATGAAAAATTACTTTTTCCAGTATTCATCGACATACTAAAATGTAAAAAGCACTAACGTCAATTCATTCAAAAGAAAAGAACGTTTTGCTTAATTTTGAGCAGCCCTGTATATTTTCTGTAATCAGTATGCACTATAAACAATACTGTATAGTTAAAATTAGTCTTACTTGAAAAGCATCTAACACAAAAAGTAATTACAATTTCTGCAATTTCCATGTATAGTCCCAATATATCCAAATACTTTGGGTAGCCCTGTAAACGAATGATGAATGATTTCTATAACACAATCTTCACAAAACATGCTTTTATGCATATAATAAATTATGTTCATTCCGTTTCATTTAAGTCAGCCTATAAATGTTACTCTGTACATACCAGAAATTTCTCCATAGACATAGTGTATTTGAATTTTCTTGGAGGTCCTTGTACACAAATCATTTGTTTGATCTCAACGTAAAGTGTACTGTAGCATCCCTATTATACACATTTAGAATACGAAGTTTGGACTTACTGCTATTATTTGTTCTAGCGATATGCTGATAGCAGGCAGACACGCACACACAGACATACAGACTAATCGCTAAAAATATGATTTTGGATTCAGAAGAACTCAAAACGTGTAAATATAACAAAAACTCAGTTTTGAAAGATTGATTCAAAAACGATACTTTCGCTACCATATATATGGATAAGAGAAAGTAAAAAAGGAATTTTACTTATTTGTTAATAATTAGTTGTTAATATTAGTGTAATTTTTAGTATTTACAGATGTAGCATTCAAAGCATAATATAGATGTTTTATAATATTTAGATTAATTTTACTTTAAAGAATACTTCACATAATATAAAAATTAGTTAGTTTTAGTAATATTAGATCTATTCTTTAAACATTACAAGCAAACAAATTCAAAAATATGTTATTAAAAGGAATATAATTCAAGTAATGTGGTTCGCCACATTACTTGCTACTTTAATTAAATCAGTGTTATTAAATAATTCCTAGCTAATTAATTTTTGTTACCGGAACAGATGCAAGTTGTGTAAATAGGGATGATTATGTAAATGAGATAATTTAATTTCTTACAAAACGTTAATGTTATACTATTGGTTATTAAAGCACTTTAATTGCATGAAATAAATGTCATTTAAATTATATTTAAACGAATAAAATATTAATAAATAATTGGAAATTGTTTTATCAGTTAAATAAGTAACTGAAGAGAAGAAAAAAGTTTCCTGCAAAAAAGGAAGAAAGTTGGAAACTGTTTTATCATTAAATCACTGTTTTAACTATGCTGCTTGTTACTAATAAATAGAGGCAAAGTTTAACTATCAAAATTAGCAGATTATAATCCTCAGAATTCATACACTGTTAAAATATGCAACTTTACTGCCAGAAATTCTCTGTAATTGCGAAAAAATTACGTTGACAAAACGTATTTTACTGTAATTACAGAGAATTTCTGGCAGCAAAATTTGCATTTAATAAAACAATGTTACCCTGTAAGAATATAAATTTTTAAAACATAACAGTTTTCATTAGTTGTTGATAGAGAAGTTTTATCTTTTTTATATGTTACATCATTTTCTTTTTCTATAACCATACAGTATATACACAGGGTGTCCCATAAATAGCGCCCAAACTCTGTACAGCCAATTACCTCGTTGGGAGCACATAAAAATGCCCAAAGAACAGTACTTGTTCGATTCATAAAAATACGAAAAACAATGTATAACGTCAAAGCCGGTCGAAGGAAAAAACACCGTATTAGACACATCAACAGCAGTATTTGTACATCTTCAATATGCACGGCGGACACTTTGAACATCTGCCTTTATAAATGTATGCAAATATTGCTATTGATGTGTCAAATAAAGTGTTTTTTTTTTTTCCTTGCAACGGCTTTGACGTCATACTTTGTTTTTCATACTTTTCTCGTAAACTGTGGACCGTACAGGTACAATTTTTTGGCCATTTTTTACGTACTCTCAACGAGGAATCTGGCTGTGCAGAGTTTAGGTGCTATTTACACTAAGAAAAAAAATATTCCGCCTTCCTCTAAGATGAATAAGTAGCCATTTTCTAAATACCTTAACTAGAAATATAGATTTCCGAACTATGCGCATAAGGCACGCCAATAAACTGAATAGACGAAATGGTCAAGAATTTCTTGTTTACGCATTTCTAGATGGTGAAACAATATCCTGAATATTCCGAATATTCTGAATCTTTTGTGTTGCGAGAAATTCTCGCTTGATTTTCTAAAATTGAGTCATACACCAAGATTATGGTTGCTGAAACCCGCCTCTTGTAGTCTCATTTATTTGCAGAGATTTTTATAATTTTGCCCTCGAAAAATACAGGCAAACGCTCTAGAATTCTATTAGGGGCTTCTAGAACTCGCTTTTCAAGGGAACTAGAATTTATAGGAATGAAATGAAACTACACTGTAAAAAATAGGTTCTTAAAAATAAGTGTATATTGTCTGAAAATAGCCCCGAAACAATATATACTTAAATATGAAAACCCATGTACTCATTTTTGAGTATATTGACATGCTCAAAAATGGGGTTGACCAATAAGAATCCCAATATCCCCATGTTTGACATGTCAATGTACTCAAAAATGAGTACATGGGTTTTCAAATTTAAGTATATATTGTTTCGGGGCTATTTTGAGACAATATATACTTATATTGAAGAACCTATTTTTTACAGTGTATTTTTTCTAGAGCCACAATTTAAATTCTAGATGACTGTTACAGAATTTTTTCTCAGTGTATGGGACACCTTATTAATATTTATATATATATTCCAGTAGATAATTGGCTTTATTAATTTTATTAATTTAATGTTTTGAAATTATCAGTCAATAAATTACAAGTTAATGTTTTATAATCCGTAAATAATTTTACATATTATACATTTGTATGTATACAGGGTAATTCTAAAATCAGGGTAAAAACTGGAGCAGTGATACACTTTATTAATACGAACATCTTTAGTATAAATAAACATGAGAAGAAATGACATATAGAGGCGTACAGGATTGAAAATTCACATTTGGGCAAAAATACGTAACAACTATAACATGGAAAGTAATGTAATATATATATATATATGTATAATATGTTTAATTTTAATTTTAACATCTCTACAATTAAAAAAATTAAATAAATGCATAGTCATTATTTTGATTATAAAATGTTCAGAAAATAAAATAAAATTTTAACTTTTAATTCCATATTGTAGAATTCAAAAATTCTTATTTTCGAACTTTTTACGCGAAATTCTTTTTCCTATATGATAAAACGTCCATCATGCCTTTTGGTAAATATTTTAACTTGAAAAATTCTATTTTTAAATCAGTATATACTTCCGACAGAATATATTCGTTTTCCAGTAGATATTTTCTCTGAAACGATTTTCCCTTCTCCTAGAAATAACATCAGAATTTAAAATTTCTGGCCTTTCAAAATAAACGTTAAAGCGAAATACGAATTTAGTAAAGAAATGAACCATAACGTTATACTGCTTTTAAACTTTTATAAATATTTGTATATTCTAAGTACTTTTAAATATTTCCCATATTTTATCCAGTAGTTGTATTTGCAAGTTAATAAAAATATTTGTTATACCTACGAGATATTTTTATCCATTGTTTGTCCATTTACGTAAAATTATTTCAATTGCTAGAGTGTGGATTACGTAATTTCACGTTTTTATAAGCGAAGCTATTAACTACTGCGATATTTAGTCACCGGTGATTTTTCAATTGTAGCTTTTATAAACTTTTTAGCAGTTTCTGTGATTGAATAAGGTGAGTCTTTACTCGTAAAAGCATATTAACATATCATCTGCCAGTAGTTAACCCTTTTAAGATGTATCATATCTAATGCCTTTGTATCCAATATATAAATTTACATTTTATATAATTATCACTTTTAAAAGTATCTTAATATACGACTGCTAATTTTAAAAAATGAATTTGTAAAGCATTAACGAAATTTTAGAGATTTTTTAACGTAATTGGGTCTTTTTAATGTAATAAAATTAAAAAATGTTGTATTTCAAATAAAATTTTATTATCATTAAAACTTTTCATCAAAAGTTTGTAAATATATATATATAACTGCATATATTTTTAAAATAACAACAGAAAATACATTACAGTGAGAGTATAAAAACTTTAGCCTTCTTTTATTCCTTCATTTATTTATTTTTTCAAAACCACTGGTTCCAATGTTATACTATTACAAACACCCCACTTATTCTATGTTAAATAACCATATCCTTTGATTCTCTGAACATTTTCCATCGAAACAGTTATTTTATTAAATAAACTATCAAAGTAGAATAAGTACATTTGGCGAAAAAAAAAAAAAAAAGTCTATCAGATGAGTATTTTTGAAAAAGAAAAATGACAAACAATTTTCTGGAAGACATGTAGCTCTTACCAAACCGGATATTGTACTTTCTTTGGATAGAAAACATTACTTCACCTATTTTAAAAGATTATCTGCTATATCGTTGGAGCAGATTGAAACAACGTGTTATATTTTTTTTCTTTATAGAACATCTATATCTGAAGTGTGATCGCATTTTATTTTTGAAGTTTTTTAGTTCATATGGTACTTAAGTGAAAATCCGGGTACATTTTCTTATTATTGTGAAAGTTAAAATGGGTTGATTTCGTGGAGAAATAAAAAATAACCTTATTTCGTCACATTGTAATCACACCTTTAAACAAATTGTTATTAAATAAGTAAAACTTATTTTTAATTTATACATTATATTTTATTAAAAAAAATCACATATAATAGTTACTTTTCTTTTTGATATAATCAATTAACTAACAAAAATATTCATTTTCATGGATTTAGCATACTTGGATTTTTCTTTGTTCTCAAATTCTAGACGGGGTTTATTTATTTAATATAATATGGTTTTCAATCTATAAAATATTTTTTGTATGCAAACTATTGTTTAAAAGTTTTTTTTTTTTTTTTTTTTTCCTGATTCAGACGTTTTAAAACTTTATTAAATTTTTTTAAGGGAAAACTCTGATACATTATTTGGATATTTATTATATTAAAACTTTAGAAGAATAATTTTTTAATAAAATCACACAATTAACTGATTGAAGAAAATCAAACTTATTGATTTTTTTTTTTTTTTTTTCAATATTTCAAAATTTCAATAGATTTAGAAGAATAGTTTACTTTAAAAAATTATAAATATCTTTATTGGTTTAGATTGCAACTTTAGTAAAAGAAAATTGTGAAATAATTAAAATTTGAATAAACTTTACTTTTTACTTTTAATGCATATTATATTTAAAAAAGCGGTTTTTTACTGATATAATATTTTGTCTAATATATTTAAATGAGTAAGAAAAATATTTTATTTAAAAACTATATCAAATTGATATTTTGTTGTGTATTCACGTTTTTGTATTAGCGTAAAGTGAGCTTTAATATACCTATGATAAATTTTCTTTAAAATGTAATTCACAAATTCAGTAAAGTTTCTTTTTTTCATTTTAAAATTTCGTTACATTGAAAAAATCCAATATTCAGTATGCATGAAACAACTTTCTAAACATAAATATGTTTCTATAATACATCTAGATATTTCATAAAAAAAGTGTTAATATTAGCATTCGTTTATACACTATCTACCAATAAGTATTTGGACACTTTCGAATTTAGACGCTTTGTTAAATATCTAAAATAATCTGGGGTGTGTCACTCACACGACTCTCTCTTAACCTGAAATTTAATACTATAAATACAGGTTGCAGATTAAAAGGTAAGATAACAAGTACTGTTATGTAAACCTGTGTTAAGCAATTCATATTAGGCTTCTGAAGAGTTTTATATGATAATAAGTTCTGTATGAGGGGGGCTACCGCCCCCCTCAACCCTCCGTTTCATTAATGCACCTACATTTATATAGAATTTAATTCGGTTATTAAAAAATAATTCTGATTTTAAAAAATAATTTATTAAAATTATTATTTAAAAAAATTATCTTTTATGATAATGCAGACGATTCCCATCTTAGAGAAGTAGTATAACACCAAATATCCAAAAAAAGTCCATTTTATTCTCAATATTAAAATATATATATATACGATTTTTTTTCGTTAAAAGTAAAAAAAAATCGATAACTTTGTGTTAAATTATCGCAGACCGATGGTTCAACCATTCGTTTTAAAGGTATTAGCGAGCTCTTTCGAACGATACCCATCATGAAAATTTACTCGCCTCGAGGGGGGACTTCCCCCAGGGGGCGAGGCGAGGCTCCTACATACACAAAAATTTTTCCCCAGTTAACTATCTCTATTACAAAAAATATATATTCGTTTCATTTGGTTTAGTGCAGTCTATAGACGTTAAACTCTACTTACCTGCAATTTCCCCCATAGACGTAATGTATTAGAATTCTCTTGATTGTCCGTGTACATGAACCATTTGCTTGATCTTAATGAAAAGCTTACTATAGCATCTGTATATGATACACATTTAGAATACCAAGTTTGAACTTTCTGCCTTAATTTGTTTTTGAGATATGCTGATAACAGACAGACACACACACAGACATACAGACACACACACAGACACACAGACACACATACAGACATACAGACACACACACAGACATACAGACACACAGACATACACACAGACCATTTACTAAAAACATGATTTTCGTATTCAGGGGACCTCAAAACGTGTAAATATAACAAAATCTCGCGTTCGAAAATTTGACCCAAAAACAATACTTTCTCTACCTTATGGGTAAGAGAAAGTAAAAAGTCTTTAGGAATCCTCTTGAAACTTTGGTAGTGTAAAGCACATGTTCTACCTCATACACATTACGATAAAAGTTGTGTCCTCAAGAGGGAAAGCGAAACGGTAAAAAATTAAACGAAAGTCAAAATGTTTTGAATCACCCTGCATTTTTGGCTGTAGCATGTGATTACGAAGACCTTCTTCAATCTTTTTCATTATTTGTATAGATATTTAAGAGGCTACCACATATATTCATGGAGATACATCTGTTTATTTTAAAATTTGAAAAAAAAAAAATCAATTTTTTTAGTTATAACACTTATGGTATGAGACCCAGGGCAAAGTTATTTTTAGAAATTTGCGATACTACATTAGACACAGCATACTGCAATTAGAATGCAAAAATTTTAAATATCTTGCGAAATATAAGCATTTTTGCTAAATAATTTTTTTAACAACGCATGTGCTAGCTTTTCAAGCATTTCAATTGCATAATTTAATAGTCAAAAATATTGAGCAAACTGTTAAAAAAAAAAAAAAAAAAAAGAAATATATCGTGTAAGTTCAAAAAGTTACGAGAGATAGAATGTACAGAATTTCATTTCTTCCGACAAAAAAATAAAATCTGGTGTGAAACAACCTCACGACTATTAAACGTATATTAAACGACTATTACACACTATTAAACGTATTATATGCACTTTTGCGTGATAATGTGATCCGAAGGCATAATACTGATCTAGCAAAGTAGACATCTAAAAATTTTCTGGTAAGAAAAAGCTGATACACATATAAAAGTACATAAAACAAATTTACATAGCAAGTTAAATGAATGAAAAAAAGAAAAAAAAATCGGCAATGCAATTTTTTGAAACACCAAATTCCAAGATCTAAACCTGACGTACGTAATCATGATGATTATCAATTTTCCTGTAATAACCGGGTGATACACGATAAAAGATATCAAAAATGGATTTATGTAACTATTTTCAAGAGATACTGACTTTCACCAAAATTTCGCACACTCAATTTTTGACCAGAAAACAACAATTGCCTAGAAAAGGATATCTAAAAGCAGGTTATTATGGAAAGTTTGAAAAAAATCCGTACAGCCGTTTGTAAAGGAACGTACTTGCGAGACCTGAAAATAAGCCATTTATACAGGACGCCTATCAATCTTCCTGAACTAACCAACTAATTCATACGAAAAACTAATACAGCGAAAGGCTAATAGAGTGTTTATTTGAAGAAAATCGTTAGAACTGTTTTTGAGATACAGACTTAAGCACCCACTTCCGGTTACCCATGTCCAATTTCTGGTTTTTCAATTTTCACCGAAAGTTGAAACAATCGTCTGTACACCAGACCTGTCTCAATTCTGAAGTTTTGTAGTTCTATCTTTATTAGTTTTGTCGATATGATAGTCAGAAGATTCCATACACACATACTGACGAATTGCCAAAAACTACTTTTGTGGACTCAGGAGACCTTAAAATATGCATATCAGATGAAAACTCGATATAAAATTTTCGGACCGAATACAATACTTCCATTACGGTAGTCGGGTAATGGAAGTAAAAAAAAAAAAAAAAAAAAAAAGGTGAAAGGGGTTTAGCAATATTTATTTAAAATCAGCGAACACTGTAACACCATTGGGCATTGATTGAATCAAAATAAAAATGGTGTAAAACCCCTTATAATTTAGATATTATTTTGAGAAAACTGAAATTGTGTTCATTCTATAACTCGTAAGTTTTTGAATTTACACGATATCTGTTTACGATTTTCATATAAGTTGCACAATGCTTTTGGCTATTAAATTATGCAAACGAAATTTCCTAGAAGCTAGTGCATGCTTAGATAAAAAAGTATTTAGTAAACATTCTCATATTTCCTAAGATATTTAACATTTTTGCATTCTGATTGCAATATGCTGTGTCTAATGTACTATTTCAAGTTTTCGAAAACTGTCTTTGCACTTGGTCTACTACACTACGTGTTATATTTTAAAAAGTGGATTTTTTTTTTTTTTTTTTTTTTTTTTAAGTTATATCTTCATGAAAATATGTGGCAGCCTCATAAAAATTTATATAGATAATGAGAACAATTCTCTTCATCACATGTTAAACCAATACGCATATAAAGCATTCCTTTTTACAGGATGATTCAAAAGATTTTGCCTTTTGTTTAAATTTTTACAGGTCTCCTCTTCCTCTTCACGACATAACATTTTCCGAAATATTTGAGGTATAAGATGTTCTTTACACTACCAAAGTTTAAGGATGATTCCTAAAGAAATTTTCTAGATATTTGAAAAAACATCTGAATTCGAAAGTGTCCAATTACTTATTGGTAGGCAGTGTATTTGTGTTTTAAGAAAAATCAACTTAATAGAGAAAAAGCTTAACGACTCACATGTTGGCATTCACATTTGATAAGTCCTTTTTGAAAACATATAATGGTATGTGTTGTTACAAAATTATTCAGGCAATGTAGCTTAAGAAACAGTTAATTTGTAAAGTAGCTTTGTAATAGTTAATTTGAGTTTTCGAAGAACAAGTAATTAATGGTTGTATATAATAAGCAAAGGAAGAGAAGCAGTTAAATAAACAAAAAAAGAAAATTATAATAGGGTGTTTCAATATTTTTCTCTATGTAGTATGTTGTTTAATTTTACGCTGTTATACTTAAAATAATTTGAGCCCATAGATCATAATGAGAAAGAAAATAACTGTATCCTACGTAAAAGCACTTTAAAACATTTGAGCCCATAAACCATAATGATAAAGAATTTTTCGTTGTGTCCCTGTAAAAAAAAAAAAAAAAAAAAAAAAAAGGTATAAGTATTAGATTTTCTAAAATTCAAACAGTTCGTATGATGATGACCTATAAAATGTATATGAATTTTCACTTCATTTGAATTAGACGTATAGACGCTATCGCACTTTAAATAATTTAGACGGAGAGTCAAAAATGATAAAGAATTTTTCCGTGTGTCCCTGTAAAAATATTTAAGTGCTAGAGTCATCAAAATCTATACTATTAGTTCGTAGAATTTTACAGGGCATAACGACGTTCATTTTTTTCATTGAATTACTGCCAGAATATTTGATAAAATAACAGTACGTTAACGGGCTGTTTCGAGAATATTCATTGTAATAACAAACTTGTCGTTGTAATAACGTTTTTTAGCACAGATTCGAGAAGTTACGTAGAATAAAGTGCATTCATATTTCTCACACAAGTTTTTTGTCGACATGTCAACAAGTCGACAGGTATATACATTTTCAGCTTAATTGGGTAAAGCATTTAGATACTATCGCACTTTAAATCATTTCAGCCCGTAGACCATAATCCTAAAGAATTACTTGTTATGTCCCTGTAACAAAACTATAAGTTCTAGATTCACCAAAGTCTATACCGTTTGTGTGACGGTGACCTTCAGCATGTGTATACATTTTCAGTTTATTTGAATAATGTGTTTAGGCACTACAACACTTTGAATAATTTGAGTCCGTAGACCACAATGATAAAAAATGTTTTGTTGTGTACCTGTAAAAAAACAATAAGTGTTGGATTTACCAAAATCTATACAGTTCGTGTGACGGTGGCCTATAACGTATGTATAAATTGTCATTCCATTTGAATAGGGCTTTTGAACACTATCGAACTTTAAGTAACTTGAGCCCGTAGGCCATAATGAATAAGAATTATTCTTTGTGTTGCTGTAAAAAAAAACTACAAGTTCTAGATTCTCCATTATCAATAGGGTTCGGACTACAGTGACCTACAACATATGTATCAACTTTCATCTCATTCGAACAAAGCGTTTCGACGTTCACGTGTTCACTCACACACATACATCACCGTAAAAATAGCAAAAATGAACTCAGGGATGAAAAATGAACTTAAATCGAATATATATACCACAATCTCAGAGTCGAATTTTTGTCATGATAACAATACTTTCCTTACAATACTTTCCTTCCCCTGTTCGGAAAGTAAAGAGAAAAAAAATCCCATAAATATTTCTTTTTATTTCTCGTAAATAGGCTTGTATGTTTTATATGAGTAGGTTATAATGCAGACGTGATATTACCCCACAATTAAGGGAACATAAAAGAAGCTGCGCCTATCAAACTAAATAAACAATTAGGTAATGTAAATGAATGTAGCACAGACAAGTATAATTATGGGTAGAGATTTTCATTCATCTGTTTGGTTTTAAGGCTGTCCACCTTCCATGTTATACGACTAAAACTGGTTACAATGTAGTAGTGATCACTGAAATATACATGTTTTCTGTTTAAAATAAATAAATAAATAATAATAATAATAAGCACAGGAATGGTTTAAAAAAAACTATCATAATTGCATATTTCTTTTTTTACAATTGTATAGCAGAAAGAAAGTAATAATAATAATAATAATGATAATAATAATAACAATAATAATTATCATTATTATTATTCTTAAAAAAAAAAAAAAAAAAAAAAAAAAAAAAGATGCTCTTAAAAAAGAAAATATTTTTATAAAATTAATCAGCAAGAATTTCACAAGAATTTTCATAAATGTATAAATTACACATACGTTTTTAACGAAAAAGTCCAATTAATTTAGTAATATACTTTTTAGAAAAACATATATTATTCCCTAAAGATAAATGCTGCACGTACGAAATGGCTTTACTAGTGGCCGAGAGCTGGTAGTAGACGGGAAAGGTAGTAGACGGGAGATGTGACGTTAAATATTAGTTCGCTATCGTTGACTTAACATTTCAGAATTTACCATCGTTATTTCTGAAACTCTCGTGAATGAAGTCTAGTATATCTTAGAAAAAGGAATTCCCCTAGCCCCCCCCCACCCCCCCCCAGTGGGAAATTCCTAGCTTAGAAAAATGGTTTTAAACTTCTTGCACACATACGAAATTTACAATCAGTTAAATTTTAAGTCTTAGTTTTTATTGTTTAAAACTTAATTTAAAATGTTTTATGTGCAATTATTTTTATATAATAATCACGAACTGTATAGCATTTTTTTTTTTTTTTTTTTTTTTTTTTTTGCGTATATTAAAATGAACTAAATTTTTTTTTAAAAAATCAATAAAAGATTTTTTTTTTTTTTTTTAGCATTGAATAATTTTGTAAAGATTATTGGTTATATTTTAGACATATTTAATATAGTAACTTACACATAAACTATTATTTCTTTTAATACATATGTAATACGCATTACTTGCAGCTATATTTACATTTAATAAATGTTTTTCAATTTTTTATTTCTAAGCTTATTTGTTCAATTTGTCATATAAAATAAAAATCTTTTAATTATATCCTTGGCAAATCTATGTCTTGGGAAAAATTTTATCACACACAAACAGAGGTCTTTTTCATAAATAGTGAAATCGCATTCAGGACATCTGAAAATATATAAATTTGTCAAAAACGGTAAATTTAAAACATTTAAAATTTTAATTCTTTCTTCTAAATATAGTTTATTATTATTATTATTTTTTTTTTTTGGTCATGTGAAACGATATAAGAATAAAAAAAAAATTAAACATAAATTTATAATATCGTTTGTAAAATTTATATAGTGAATAATTGATAATCATAATTTGTGATAGTTGAGCAGTTTTTTACTTCTAAGAGAAAATATAGTAAATAAATAACAAGATTATTTGTTAAAGTGTTTTTATCTAAACGAAAAAACCTTTTTCTCTATTTGTTCCCTAATAACGTAACTTAACATGACAAAGAACGAAATTTCCGTTATAAAACTTTCTCAATTCATCATTCGCGTCTTTTATTTTCTTAAAAGAAGGGTTAAAATTTCTTAATAATAGTTATTTACTTTAGAATGATATGATTCATGACGTCATTTAAAAGCATGACGTCAAAATTTCGACCTCTTTCATTGTCTTGAGAAAGAATAAATAGAAATTCTAATGACAGAAGGGTAAAGGATAAATAGCCATCTATTATTTTACTGAGACTCGTTGGAACAATGTTTTAAAAATTACTGAAACGTGTTGTAAAAAATCCTATTTCATATTCAATTTTTTCTTTCTTTTATGTATATAAAAATAAAATAAAAATTATCTTTCAAAAGCAGTTTTGAAAGCTCTACATGACTTTTTGCTGAATGAAATGTGCACAATATAGAAAATATAGTACACGGAATGCAAATAATGTTTGAAATATAATCATTAAAATTCGCGTGAAAAATTGACACCAATAGAAGACAGAAAGTGAAAACATTTTATTACAAAAGCAATCCTTTATGAATGAATAAGTGGATTATTAAAATAAATAAATATATAAAATAAACGTTACATTTTGACACAATAATATAATACAGAACTTACCGGCATTTTATTTATTTATTTTTTTTTTTTTATGAGACTTTAAACCGAAATAAAATGGATTAAATTTCCGATATTTTTCATTATCGTTTGGAAATAGAAATTAACACCCTGACGAATGAAATATAAAGAATATAACAGCAACAGTATCGTTTCTATAAATCTCTATATTGCTATTTTAATAATATACCAATATATACACAGTATAGCATTTTATATATATTATTATTTAAAATTTTGATTTACGTGAGATAAAAACTACAAGAAATAGTGCATTTAACATCGAAATAAAATTATTCAGTAATTTATCATTTTCTTTAGCTCTAACATTTACACTTTATCACCATTATTTCACATTTATCGAAATTCAAGAATAAGCAAATGCAAGTCTCATCAAAATTTTTTTGCACGTGCACTGAAATGCAATTTTGGTTTTTACTTCTCGACTGCCGTGGGTAATGGAAGTTTTTTTTTTTTCCCCCTTTTCGTCAGAAATTTCGATATTGATTTTATACCTGATTCACATGTTCTAAGGTCTCCTGAGCCCAGAAAAGTAATTTTCAACAATCAGTAAGGTTGTGTGTGTATGTGTATCTGTATATGTCTTAGTGAGAATCTTCTGACTATCAAATATTCAAAACGAATATATTCAAAAGAAAATGGGGAAACTTCGGAATTGTTAAGATAGGTCCAACTTTTGGTAAAAATTGTGAAAATTTAAGTAAAACACTGAAAACTTGAAGTGATATCGAAATACTGTATTTCATAAACTATCGGTTTTCTTCAAAGTCGGAATATATACTCCATTTCAAATGTTCCTTTGGTTACTTCAGATAGTTTGGTAGGCGTCCGTATAAATAGGTTAATTTTCTATCTCAGAAGTGCGTTTCCAAAGGAAAAAAAATTGACAAATTATCTTTAAATTTGTCTTTTTAACTCATTTAAAGATGTCATTTTGCTATATAATTGTTGGTTTCGAAAACAGATGAGTTTAGCAAGTTTCGGTGGAAATCGGAAGTGAGTCCAAAAATCAATTACTTGAAAAAGGTCCTGACAATTTTCTTCAAATTTGCTATATAAACCACTTTTTTCTCATATATTACTTGGTTGCTATAGGGAAATTGACAGGCATCTTGATTAGTTAAGTTAGATTTAGATCTGTGAAATGGATGTATTTTAAAAGAGCTCTATTGGTATCGTGGAATTACATATTTTTATGAGTATCAACTTTGTTAGTACTTAAAATATTGGTTAGAGATCTCCTTAGACGGAAGAAAATATATTAATGTAATTTCTGAAAAATTCAGAATATGATGGATAACAAAACGTTTTTAAAAACAAATGCCCTTTCAGTCTATTTATAAATACTTTTTCTTTTCAAGTAAACATTTAAAAATAATAAATGTTTTCTACTGAAATATCAAAAACTCTTAAAATTGAGATTTTTAAACTATAATTTCTAACGCACATCTTTAATATAATATTATGTAGTGTGTTGTGATAAGTCTTATTTTTTTTTTAACAATATTAAAAAGTTAGTGTTACCCTTTAAATTTTTGATCATGTTTGAATCTAAATCAATATATTGTGCGCATATTCATCACAATCATTTATTATACTTTCTTGAAAGGAAAATATTGTCTCAAACTTCCATATAATCTATATCTATAGTTCCTATATTTTTAGTAGAACATGTATAAAATAAATTTTCACAGTATGTAAAAGGCAAGAGTTTTGTACAGTAAAAAATAAAGTCTGAATACAATTAATAAATACCACACATAAATTTAAACCTAAATAATGCTACAAATCCTCAATATTTAAAACGCAATTCTATATTATAGTTTTCTTTTCATCCCCATTCCGCTTACATTATCACAACACAGATGGATCTCACGTTGTTTTTGTACTGATGTTAAATTAAGCTTATTAGGTGCAGCCAACGGCCTTGAACTTTTATCACTTTTTAATTAAAATATAAATCGCATTGTTTTCCCTTAATTAAAAGGTGAAATAATAAAACTGATATACGAATGCATTCTTGACATATTCATGATTAGATAGCACTGTTTTTTAAAAATTCATTGTATTTATTTGTAATATTAAATACTTGTATATAATACACAAAATATTTCTATATTTCATATAGATAATGGATGTTTAAAAACTTTTGAGAGTTATTGCAAAGATATTCATTTTTAAATGCATCTTCAAGATCATAGTGTCCTACTTTTTTCATACCACTATTTATTTATAATACTTTTTCTTTATTTAATCACAGAAATTCGTCGAACTTCTGAAATTAACTATACGAAAAACTATAATAAAAAAATAGTGGTATTAAAAAAGTAGGACGCTATGACCCCTGCAGAAATATTATAAAAGTTTTTTTCACTAATTATATGAGTAATTAACTCATTGTAATTCAAAAAAAAGGGGGGGGGGACACTTTGCCACAAAATCCTCATTAAGTTGCAGTGCCATTTATGCAAAATGTTGTCTTAAACTTAACTTTTTACCAAAAGAAGCATTTCAGTGCAAATTCTCGTACTTAGCGCATACTCGTACGCCATTTACTTGGTTTTACATTAAAGGTTAAAATGTGTCTTTTGCCCCACCCTGTACATATTGGAACATTGCTGTAATATATATTCTTTCTATTTACAGAAGCACTGAGAAAATTCGCACATAAAATTATATTTTCCTATTAGTTTTAGAAGAAAAAAAACTGTCTAAATGAAAATGTAGTTTTAACTATGGGTAATTTCTGATATGTTACCATTTAGGACTATCAAACTAATATTGGTTCGATAATTTTTATGTCATAATATGATATTTATTTCTACTGCCTTTAATTATCTAGTTAGCACAAAACTTTTGACAATTCGTTATGTAACTACTAAATCTTAATTTATTACACTAAATTGCAACTTCAACTAACAGTAAAAAATGATGAATAGTTTGCTTGTAACATGAAACTTCATCTATGCCATTAAAAAAAATAAGAAACATAATATTATATATTAATTAGAATGGAAGTCTTTGTCGTTGCTATCATTTTACCGTTTTATTGAAATATTTTCTACATCAAAACCCTTTAAAATTGCTATATATAACACAAATTTCAGGTTTTTACTATACATATTTTTATTTAATTTCTAGGATTTATTATCCATTACTGGAAATACATGTATATATGCACATATATATATGTGTCTGTATGTGTTATTAAATATATTGAAAGACTATTTTTTCTTTTGTTAAAATAATTCTTGGTTATGCAGTAAACTCAGAAAGTAAACTATAAAAATATTGATTGAAATTTATATTTACCATTTCCAGATACGGATACATCTTAAGAGCTACATAAATGACCAAAGTTGTGAATCAGCAAAGTTTTTATGTTATTTAAAGCTATCATTTATGCGATAGAAAGTCATCAAATAAGAATTCTATACCTAAATTGTGCGTGTAACAGATGTATCTTTACTGAAAGCACGATATCTGTTTTTCATTATTTTATTCATGTGAAGAAAATGTTACTATGTATGTCTCGGAGGTATTTAGTTATATTGCTGATATTACGGTAGCAATGTATATAAAAATGGATATTAAATATATATACATGTCATTTTGTGAATACGGAAAAAAAAAGTTATGTGTTGCAGAATCGTTTAACTATACTACTACTTTAAACATAAAATTTGTACATTTATTTTAAACATATATATATATATATATATATATATATATGAACACATTTGTGTGTGTGTGTTTTAATTAGCTTCATAAAGTAACTATAATGTGTTATGTTTACACATAATTTTGCTTTTAAAAAGGGGTTATTTCGATTTATCTCATAATTAATAATTTTTTTGAACTGTATATAGTATTGAATTTGTCACGTTAATCATTAGGGTTAAATCCAGCATGGCGAAACTTATGTCGCCCAGAATAATTTAACATTTATTTTTTTCTTATTTTTAATTTATTTTTAAAAAAATGAAGTAAAACAAAAACTAAATGTATAAGAGATCTTTTAGAAATCTACGTTTGAAAAAATAAACCATTATCTTTAACTTTTTTCATAAGTTATTAAAAATGGTTATATGTAAGTTATTAACAATGCTTAATAAACCTTATTAATAACTTATCTGTTAATGTTTGATAATCTTAAATTGAAATATATTAAAAAATAGCTATAAGTAAAACCAGTTTCATTTTCTTTCTTGTAATTTTTCGCCTTTAAGATCATCTATTTTTAAATTTTTGTACTTGTGGCACTTTGAGTGTATCACATTGCTTTGTTTCTCACATATTGCATTCGTGCCTGCTTTTTTTCTCCAGTAAAGGGTCGTGCTTAACTATTTCAACTTAAGAAAAAAAAAAAAAAGAAAGTGTGTACATTTTTAGTTTATGACGTCTACTTTAATCATTAATCTTTCATCTTTCAATACATGTTTTTCCATGTATTTTACTACTAGGTATTAAAATCTTCTCATAATCTATCTTTATTGAAATTTACATTTCTAAATTTGCTGGAATTGGTATTAAAAAAGTATTATGTTTCCTCTTACAACTACTTAAAATTAATGTATTTATGGTGCTTTCGCATAGAAATATAAATATGTCCAGTAAAAACATGTATAAAAATTGTATACGTGTATATGGTTATCTACTATTTTACTTTGGTACCATTAAGTCATAACCTAGGTGGCACTTTTCGACCACTAAATTTTTATTGAGCACTATTAAATATATGAATTAGCGTGAATGCTATTAAACATGTATTGAAAAAGATTGTTACACTATAGCTTTTATATATTTATTTATTGATTTGCTGTAAAGTAAAAACAAAAATATGTTATAGCTGTGAAACAAGTAGTTCGATATTATATGTTTCTAATCCTAATTTATATTTTTACTTTCTTCTATATGTAATATAGAGAAAGTATTGGATTCGCGAAAATTTTCGACCTCCGTTTTTTGACGGATCTACACGTTTTGGGATGTCCTGAACACGAATTGATAGTTTTTAGAAAATGTCTGTCTGTCTGTCTGTCTGTCTGTCTGTCTGTGTGTCTGTATCATTTTTTTGTGGACGCTGTATCTCACGAACATACGAATGAAATTTAACCAAACTTGGTAGTTAGTTGCACCCTGACATGAACTGGTGCTCATTAGATTTGGGGATCAATAGCTCAACAGGTGGCGCTGTAATCGCATTTTATGCAAATTTTTAACATGGCAGCATAGGACAAAATTCCGTATAAATGGGCATAATGAGAGTTATTTTAAACTTGTGATTGTAAAATGAATTTGAATTATTGATGATAGTAGTAGTTAACTAGGAAAAAAAAATTGTGCATGGGGGGCATCGGTTCCCCCCCTGGGGGGGAAGTACCCCCCGGGGGGGATAAATTTTGAAGATGGGTATCATTCGAAAGATCTAGTCAATACCTTTAAAACGAATGGTTGAACCATAAATCTGTGATAATTTAAAACAAAGTTATCGATTTTTTTTACTTTTAACAAAAAAAAAACTTAGAAAAATAATCGTTTTTTTTTTTTTTTTTTTTTTTTTTTTTCAACGAAATTTTACCAAACTTGGTATTTAGTTGGTCCCCGACATAAACTGTTGCTGATTATATTTGGGGCTCAACAGGTGGCGCTGTGATAGCATTTTATCTAAATTTTTAACATGGCAGCATAGGACAAAAATTCGTATAAATGTGCATAATAAGAGTTATTTTACACTTGTGTTTGTAAAATGAATATGAATTATTGATAATAGTAGTACGTAACTAGGAAAAAAATTTTGTGCATGGGGGGGCATCGCTTCCCCCCTGGGGGGGAAGTACCCCCCCCGGGGGGGGGATAAATTTTGAAGATGGGTATCATTCGAAAGGTCTCGTCAATACCTTTAAAACGAATGGTTGAACTATAAATCTGTGATAATTTAAAACAAAGTTATCGTTTTTTTTTACTTTTAACCAAAAAAAAAAAAAAACTTAGAAAAAAATTCTATTTTTTTTTTTTTTTTTTTTTTTTTTTTTTAAATATTGTTACTGATTGAATATGTATAGGAAAATATAGAAGAAAGTCTTGTGGTGGCCACAACATACTAGTTGATTTTGTAATGTGATTTATAATAAGGTAAAATATAAAAATAATTAAATGCCCAATTATCTCTAATTTAGCGACACAAAATATAAGAGAGCAAGAATTATAATTCAAAAAAAAAAAAATCTTCATTTAAGAAAAAATGCATATTGCACAAGAATTTTTAAAAATATACGTTTACTTGAATTGCGAAACTTTTGAGAGTTTCATACTCTAATAAATACTGCCTTTATATTTAATATATATATATTTGTATAATAAAAAATTATGAACAAGTATTCAGATATAAATGCTGTTACTAATGGTTATATGAATATTTTATTTAAGAAAATATATTTAATGTAGATTTCTCCAAGGTTTAAAATAATACCCCAAAATAATATTACACAGAAAAAAATCTGAAATTATTTCCATATTACTTGAATTTATACTTAAAAGAATTTTTAATTATCTTCAGACCATTAAGTTTTCGAAGAATTTTTTAATTAGTACTTAGATTTAAATTTACAGAAAACATGATCTGAGCATAAATTTTACTGCCAAACGAAATAGTTTAAAGTGCAACTACATTTTTCTGTAAGTAAAATCAAGGTTTTTAAAATTCATATAATTTACCTGAAAAATAATTCATAACTATTTATAATTTATTCATAATTGCGTGAGATTCAACTGGTTAAAAATAATAAATTAACAATAAACAATAAACGCTACTCAGTTAAAACATTATTAAAAAAAATAATAAAAAAAAAACTAATAATAATAAATAATATATTTCCTGAAATTTATTTTTGCTAGAGATTTTAATATAATGCATATATTAAATTAAATTATTATTATTTTTTTTAATTATAAAATGCATTAATATTTTAAAACACGATATACAGGGGATGGGGAGGAGGGGGGCAATAATTAAACTTGGCGTATCCAGAACACTCTATAGGTGTAACCAAATGGCCGGTTGAGTCTAAAATTTGTATACAGACAATTCAAAGGATGCACTCAAAAAAAAAAAAAGAAAAGAAAAAAGAATTTCTGCTAGGAGGTGTATATATTGTAGTAAAAATGATTGAAATTATATGCAATAAATAACTGTGTTCCATTTTGATATTTTTCTAAATCTTACGTCATTTACAACTGTTATTCTTACATTTTACAAGTGTATTACAGTAAAAATGCTTGAAATGATATGCAATAAAACTGTTATTCTTACATTTTGCAAAGATTTTTGCGGCAAAATTATATCGATGACAGAATGATTAATTAGACTTTCCTTTCCAATTCTTGGAAGGGTCTTTTTCTAGATTTTAATCCATGTCATTTTTGGTTATGAGCCCATTTAAAGAGTTTGATTTCTGATGTAAATGTTGTAACTTTGGCTGACTCCAAGGACCGTATAACGTTGTACATCAGGCAGATCACTGGCAATCAGCTGAACGCAGATGTTGAACACACTGTTCCTAGGCTGCAGATTTTGCTACTTAATAATGGGGTTCACATTAAACAATATGCTTAGCACAGCTAAACAGTCATTAAAAGATTAAAAAAATTATATCTATAATAATAAATAAAAATATTTGTATTGAAATTTGTAGCTTGTTTATATTTCGATGTAAGCCCCCCACCCCCACCCCTACCCTCCCAACTTTATTTTATTCATTTATTTGTTTATTTTGCAGAATCTTTCAGTCCTTTAAATTGTCTATATACGGATTTCCGATTCAATCCGCATTTTAGTTACAGCTACAAAAAGAGCTAAAAAGGTCAAGTTTAATTATGCCCCCCCCCCCTGTATTAAGAATGATAACATTAAAATTAATATATATCTATAATAATAAAATCAGTCAGTTGTCTGTAAATTTGCCTGAATAAAAATATTTTGCTATATCTTCACGTTTCACACACAATGAAAGCCGAAAATGACTTCAAAAATTTGTGTGTTTGTGTGTGTGTCGTTGTGTCTGTATGTCTGTAACGCTATTTTTCTGCGGTATCACGTGAGAACGGCTAAGTGGAATTACACGACATTTTGCAGGAACTTAGATCTTTACCCAATTTAAAATTACATGTACCAACTTTAAAAAAAAATTTCTCCGCTCCCCTCATGGGGGGGGGGAGTAGGTAAAACCACGTTTGTAAGCACAAATCGGCTCCAAATTACTTCACGGTGAAGAAATTGCACATAAAGAGACTAGATTTGAGAGCAAAACAATTCTTTCTGTGATTTTGAGATTTTTTATTTTTAGGAGGTGGAAGGGGAAAATAAATTTTTTGCGAGAAATTTCGCAAATTCAGGATTTTCGAGTAGAGCTCTACCAAAAAAATGGTACAAAGATGTTGAAAACAGCCATGTGCCTTCTTTATAATATTTCAAAAAGCATTTTTTAATTTTTTTTTTTTTTTTTTTTTTTTTGTGATTTTCGATTTTTTGGGGGAGGGCGTTACGAGGGGGCATATACGAGACAACCGTTTTAGCACTTAATTTGTCCGGGGAATACTATAGAAGCTGTGGTTAAGAATTTTGGTGGGTGGATTGTTTATATGTATCCGATTGTTTACATATTCCCCCGGAGGGGGCAAGAGGCAAAAATACGTTTGTGAGCTTGTAAGCATAAGTCGGCACCAAATTACTTCACGGGGAGGAAAATGCACATGGGGAGAATAGACTTGAGTAAAAGAAAGCAATTTCTGCGATTTTGGAATTTTCAATTTTTAAGAGGAGCAGAGGGGGGAAGGGAAATTAATTTTCGGGGGAAATTCCGCAAATTCTAGATTTTTAAGTAGAACTTTACAAAAAAATGGTACAAATATACTGAAAACAGCAATGCATCTTCTTTAGAATACTTCCAAAAACCCATTTTTAATTTTTCGTGATTTTCGATTTCAAGGGGTGCGTTACAAGAGGGGAAATTCGAGACCCCCATCCCTTCTTCAACGTTAAATGTGTTCTGGGAAATCTAGGCGAGCTGCGATCATGTATTTTGGTTCGTAAGTTGCTTTTATGTATCTGATACCTATTTTAACGGGATTTTACGGAACTCCTTCCTCCCCTCCCTCCTTGGAGTGGAGAGGGGTGATAAACACGTTTTCAAGCATAACCTTGCTCCAAATTATCTCAATAAGAGGAATTTTTATGTGTGGGTTGGTTATGCATAGTCAACATGCACTATAATGGCATTTTGTGAAATTTTCCCTTCTCCCTCTTCTAAGGGTTGGAAGTAAATACGTTTTCATTATGTTCCAAATTATCTCAGGAAAGCGATTTTTTGATCTCGATAGGTTATGAGTTCCCAATACACACACCACAAAGAGATTTTGTGAAATTACTTTCTTATATTACAATCATATTATAAATATATTACTTTGTTGTTCTAATAATTCTAATTATTACTTTATAATAATTATTATTACAATAATTATTATTATTATAATTATTACTTTAATATATTACTTTAAAATTCTAATAATTTTAACTCTTTTAAGTATATTACATTATTATTCTAATAATTGTAAGTCTTTGAAGTATATTACTTTATTAATTTAATATGTCTCACTCCTTGAATGAAATATCATTCGTAAAAATATTTCATTTTTAAGCCTACTCTATGCTAAAATTAATTTCGCTTGATAAAAATAAGTTTTAAAATGTTACTAAATCTCTTTATTTTTTAGAAAATTTTAACTACAAATCTGTGTTTTTGAGTATAATTCTGTAAAAAATATTACATTATGAATTTCTTTTTCATCTTACAAGGAAACATTCAAAAGGTGTCATCTTCAAAAAGTATTGAAAAAAATATATGTGATTCTACTCTTCACGAAACACCAGAAAATGAAAAAATTATCGGCTGAAATGAATTACAGCGACCACAAAAATTGTCAAAATTAAGCATATTTGGCGATTTAGCGCTGTTAGGCGATACGTTTGCTAGCAACGAGATTGCCGTGTACGAACAGAACCGTGTTTTGCTTTTCCGCCAAGTACTGAAAATCAATCGTCTAGCAGTGTGAAATCGCCAAATATGCTTAATTTTGTTAATTTTTTGTGGTCGCTGTAATTAATTTCAGCCGATAATTCTTTCATTTTCTGGTGTTTTATGAAGAGTAGAATCACATATATTTTTTTCGATAATTTTTGAAGATGACACCTTTTGAATGTTTCCTTGTTAGTTAACTTGAGATAAAATTTTGTATAACAGAATTTCAAGGGAGAGACGGAAAAAATAATCATGCTTAAATCTGCTCCAAATTAACTTAGAAAAGAAATGTGATGTGTGGGTCAGTTATACGTATCCAACACATAGTATAAAGAGATTTTCCAAAATTTCTCCCTCTTTCCACCCTTTAGGATCGGGGATGCGGGGTGAGGAAGCAAAAACACGTTTTCAGCATAACTCTGTTCTAAATTGTCTGAGGAAAGCAATTTTATAATGTATCGGTTGGCTATGCGTATGCAATACGCACTCTAAAGGGAGTTTGCTAAATGACCCCCCCCCCCCTCCGCCTTGGGATGGGTGGGGCAAAAAGCACATTTTCAATGTTAAATATGCTTCAATTTTCGTATAATGGTAAATTTTGGCATGTGAGTGTTGATTAAGAGTACGCAATATGCACTCTAGTGGGATTTCTCGAAAATTCTAACTTACCTGCTGAGGAAGAAGGGGGGGGGGGGAAGAGAAAAGCGGGTAAATCACTGCCGAAGGCAGTGGTGATCCAGACTCTTTATGTTGTGAGCGAGAAAACTTTTACCGAACGCAACGGAAACTTTAACTTAGGTTTCGACTGATTTTAGTGTTTCTGTTTTTGAGATGCTATTAATAATGATGGAATTTTGAGAATTCATTTAAATATAGTGTCCAGCGAAGCGGGCAAAGTCTTCTCCTGTGTGTATATATATATTCAATATTTTTCTCTTTATATTCTATATTATGTAAAATTTATAAATCTCTGTCTTTTTTTCCCTCCAAAAAATTAGTTAGTATCAATACCATGTTAGTATTCAGGATTGTTGTCATCATATACATAAAGAAATTTGTGTGTGTGTGTGTGTCTGCACTCTGGTACTCAGGCCAAAAAACTTGGCAGAGGGTTAGCTTGAGCCCTGTAGCTGTGCAATTTTTTCAAATTTAAATTCTTAGATTTTTTCTCTATTTTATTCTTTTTTTTTCTTTCTGTTTCATTTTCTTCATTGTTTTTCCTATCCATCTCTTAGCAATGACTATTACATTATTTATTTTTATTTATTTAATGAATCCCTTTAAAAGGGAAAAGGTTTTTTTTTCGTTTTAATTGTTGAATTTAATGGAAAAATAGTAATATATTAGAAAGGATTAAACGTATTATATTTTAAGTGTAATTAAAATTCATTTAATTTTAATTAATTTAACTAATTCCTCTGAGAAAGGAAAACTTTTATTTATTTATTTATTTATTTATTTTGGATTTATCGAGATTAAATGATAGAAACCGTAGAAAGAGCGGGGGCTATAAATACGTAGTGCCAAAACTAAAATATTTAATAGATGTTGAGATGCAGCCATGTTTAAAACTTTAACCAATAATAGTGTCTTTAGTTGTAGTCTGATAAATACCTAAACTAAAGTGCTGTTAAAAGACGTTGATAAAGGTAGTTCAAACAAGGATCCGACTCAGTGCGGGAAGACCTCGTATTAGAAGGTCGCGGGTACCCGAAGCAGGAATCAAATAGATTTTAGTGATTTTTTTTTTTTTTTTTTTTTTTTTTTTTTTCAATCGCGCTAGAAAAAAGTATTGATTATTATTATTATTGTTATTATTATTATTTTAATTTATTTAAATATAGTGACCAGCAAATCAGGTGAAGTCTGCTAGTGTTATTATTTTTTATGTCATTATTTTTGTTGTTATTATTATTTATGCATTATTATTATGTTACTATTTTCGCTTTGAATTTTCCTCATTAACGATCTTGTGGATTTATACCTGATGTTTGAATTGAATACATTACTGATTTTATAATTTCTATGTTTTATTTCGTAAGTCACTAATTATAATCATATTTTAAAGCTAAAGTTGTTAAAGAGGTATTTAATGAATTATTAAAAAATATATTTTTTCTTTGAATATTTTTCACCTAAATCCGTTGATATTAATTATACACTGACTTTTAATATCAGCAGTTCAGGTAACTTTAAATTAGTGAAATATCACATAACGTTAATTAAATCATCAGAATGATAGCGTAATTCAAAATATTTCAAACAGATAATTATGTTCATTTTTATTCGAAATTGCTGACAAGGGAATGTGATGTCAGTTAACTGCAATTAAAAGATTCGAAATCAAACTTCAAGTCTTTTGGAAGTAGGAGATTTTTTTAAGCATGAATTAAAAAAAAAAAAAAAAAAAATCTGTTAACTATACTGAGCAAAAGTTACATTTCATTAAGTTGAATTAGTGATATTTAAAACTTAGTATTAAAGAACCAGTTTTCAAAATTCCTTAGTCATTATTTAAAAAAAAAAAAAAAAAAAAAAAAAAAAAAAAAAAAATCATATGAATTTAATTTAGCCATTCCGACTCAAGCTGGATAAATTATTAAAATTATATATATATATATATATATATTGTATGATTTTTATTTTTTCAGATCATTATTAAATTAAGCTGATTTTCTTTAGATATTATGAAATAATTTGAAATAATCGTGTATGAAATATTTTTGTAATTTTTCGAAACTATTGCTTTACTTTCTGCAAGCTATTCTGGAGATTTGAAAGAAAAGAAAAAGAAAAAATTGATGAAACATTAGACAAATTTGCGTACGTCGTATAAACTGAAACAATTCATTTCAAACGTTCAGTTTTAATTCTAAATTAAATTTTTTAAAAAACTAAAAATACATAGATTACATGACTTAAGTCTTTAACTGTTTAACTGTATATACACTTCCTAAGCAAAATGTGAATAAATAACCAGTATTCAGAAATATGTTTTTTTTTTTTTTTCAATATTTGACGTCAATTTAATTATTTAATATGGGGTGAATTTTTTTAAAAATTAAAAAGAGATGTTTTTGAAAATCTTTTTAAAAATATATGTTAATTTATGTGACATTTACATTAAAAGAAGATTCATTTTTTATATGAAACATACTTTAATGTAAAAACCAATTAGTCGATTAAAATTGAATTGCAAGCGTATTTTGAATAAAATGTTTACTAAAAGCCTAGAAATAAAAATTTTAGAGAGAACAGCACTTAAGTTATATTAAACATTTTTTTCAATATACAGTCATTTGCAAAAGTTTAAGACCAGTAGCCGATTTTAAGTATTTTAACATCATTTGCGCAGATTGATCTCGTGTGCTGATTGAATCAAACGCTCTCTACTGCTATAAACAAAGGTACCCGGCACGTTTATCGCCAGTTGTTTATTGGATTTTGCCGTAGACAGTGCTATTGTGTAGTGCTTGTAATGAGTAAAAACCTTCACTTACTGTTACAAAAAGGTCAGATATATTGACCCTGCGTAAAATTGGATTTTCTGAACGTCAAATAAGTTCGAGGGTAAATGTGACCAAGACAGCTGTGCATCAAGCTATTACTAAATTTAAAATTTCGGGAAAATTTGTGGACCTTAAGAGAAGGGTCACCCTAGAAAAACGAGTGCACGTGATGATCATGTGATAAGAAGGGTAGTCACACGAGATCCAAGAACCTCCTGCAATACGATTAGACATTATCAGGCTGCAAAAGATAGCAACATCAGTTTGAGTACTATTTCAAGATGTTTGGCCAAAGACTTTGGTTTATCATCCCATAAACCTGCAAGGAAACCTCGATTTACTCCAAGTATGAAATAGAAACGACTCTTAAGGTTCACAAACTTTTCCGAAATTTTAAATTTACTAATAGCTTGATGCACAGCTGTCTTTCTCAAATTTACCCTCGAACTTATTTGACGTTCAAAAAATCTAATTTTATGCGAGGTCAATATTTTTGACCTCATTGTATTTTACCTATTACAATAATTACACAACCGCACTGTCTACGACAAAATCCAATAAGCAGCTGGAAATAGACGTGCTGGCACCTTTTTTTATAGCAGTAGAATGCGTCTGATGCAATCAGCACATGATATGACGCAATAATCTGCGCAAATGATGCAATGTGTTAAAATACTGAAAATCGGCTACTGGTCTTAAACTTTTGCAAATGACAGTATATAGTATATTTGCCAATCGTACCATTTTTCGCGGACGAGAGCACATGTAGGTACCGAAGGGAATGAATTAGCAGACACCTTGGCGAAGAATGTGATTCAGAATGGAACTTTTGATAGGGAGGTTGCCCTTCCTTTTCCAATATCAATTGTAAAAACACACTTGAAAAATAAAATGGTTACCGAATGGCAAACTCAATGGACAAACTCACCCAAAGGCAGAGACACTTACAATATAATAAACAAAGTAAATACATCATTCATTTCCCCAAGCATAATAGCGACATACTTTTTATCTGGACATGGAAGTTTTCCAACTTATTTATTTAAAATTAAAAAACTAGACTCAAATGAATGCACAGTATGTAATAATGGCAAAATAGGCTCACCATATTATTATCTATTTCAAAAATGCAAATTAATTCCCACAAATTTATCCTTCAACAGACAATTCAATAGAAATTCCACAATCAGAAAAAATATGCAGAATGTCTTACTTAATCCAGTTAATTTTATAAAACTTAAATCAATATATAATCTTTTGAATTCCCATTGCTCATTCATGAGATATCTTTTTTAAAGCTTCATTATTGGTTGACTTACCATCTTTTACCTTCTCCTATTTTATTTTTCACGAACAATTTCTCTGAATTTAACTCATATAGACTTTTACATATTGAGCTATTGTATAGCTCATATCTTTGTCAGTATTTTAAAAAATCAAGCTCAATTATACTATCTATGATATTACCAGCTATTGTATGTTAAAAATAGCTCAAATCTTTGTCTGCATGAAGACAAGAACTCTAAATCCCGATAATTGTAACCTCCAATATTGTAATCAATAAATATAGGGTCTTCTTCCCCGAGGACCCAGGCCTGTCGCCGGGGCCGTGGAATCGCCAGATAGTACGGGTCTTGACCCATTGATAGGTTCTGTCGGGAGGGTAGACTTCGTCTACGACTCTAAACCGAAAGGTGAGTCGCCCTCTCTGGCTGTGTTCTGTGTTCTGTGTTCGTACCATTTTTTGCACTGAAATTTTTGTTTGCCACAAATTATTACAATTTACATGTTAAATTGCAATTTACATGTTAACGCATTTTTTTTTTTTTTTCACAGTACATTCTCAAGATGTCATTTTATTCTGAGGATATCCTATGGATGTACGACGTGTTGTTAGGGCGGTTTCTGTTTCTTTTACAAAATGTCGCCAAAATTCAAATACACAGTAATAGAAGGTCTGTGAACACTTTATATTCACTTCTTGAATTATTATAGCAGTTTATCGCAAAACAAACTTCCATATCATAGTTTAATTAGCCAAAACTATGAAATATAATAAAATAAGTTACTCTAAAGTAACGTAAGACAATAAAAAAAATGTTTGTGGTTTGTTTATCGGAGAAACGCGCTGGGTACATGTGGCAACCCTAAGGCAACAAAATGCCTGATGCGCCAGCTCGTATATATAGGAGCCTTAGTTCCTCCCGCTCCCCGACAACGTACCTCCGAAATTGGATCGATCTGGGAAAAAAATAAGTAGTTACTAAAAAGAAAATTAAAAGAGAGTTATTGTCCTAAAACAAATATGCAATGCCATAATAAATAATGCAGCACACATTTTTTTGAAAGATACAAACGTAATGGTAATCTAAACGTAAAAAATGTTTATGGAGCATGAAGATATCAACTACGAAGCTCAAGTATGACATTTTGTGGGAGAAGCCATACAATAATTTTGATTTTTTAAAATAAAATAATGAACGTACCATAGTATCTAATACTTGACAAAAACAGATGAAAATCTAATATTTGACTTAATTGTTTTTCAGGTACAATAAATTTAATTTTTTACCATAAATTGACACAGCTTTCATCAACCCAAATTCATACTGCAGAGTGAATTGGCAACGCATAAAAAGCAACATAATCAGTCAGGTTTAACTTCAATGATAACATCATCCTGTGTTGAATGGAATGCTTGATTTATTATAGATTAAATATTTTCACTGATTTTAGTTTTGAGTTTTCTATCTTTGAACGCTAATTGAGGCTTGTATCTAATTTCCCTATTTGATTATTCATCGGCAATTTTTTTCTTTTTCCATTTTTCTTTACTTGCATTCAGAGCCATCTAAAGAATTATTAAAAAAAAAAAAAAAAAGAAAGAAAAACTCCAAAATTTCTGGTTAAAAAACTTTATTTTAACTAAGACTTTGGTGCAGGCTCCCACAGTAAAATTGTTTTTGCACGAGTCATAAAAACATCATAACACCATTTTACTTATCCATTTTTGTGCCAATATTGAATGTGCTGTTGATAAATTTTTTCTCAGCAATTGTATCGTTAAACTTGTGATCCTTTTCGTGTTTTTCGTTGGCCTTTACACTTTTAACATCTCGATGACGCTTAAAATCCTATAACTCCCTTGCTGTATGCTGAGTTTGATCTCAGCAAATTATCTGCACTGTAACCCATATCGTACCAAGCATTGAACAAATATTTTTTTCTTTATAAAATTTTAAATATATGTTTCTTTAAGCCTATGTATACACACAAAATCAAAAAAACTTACCAGCCTTTCATTTGCTTAATCGGTACAGGCTATTCTAAAAATAGGACAATGGTTTAGGACAGTTTAAAATATAAGCAAAACAGACTATTTATATAGATATATATATGTATATAATAGTTTTACCAGTACAAAAGTGTAGAATATTACTTCAATAAATTTATATATCCGTTATTCTTGAACATAAAACCTTTTTAAGTAATAATGTGTTCAAAATGTAATGAATAAATCTTTAAAATTCGTTATTTTAAAAATAAAGAAAAATGTTAAAGGTTAATTTAAATTAACGATAAAGACACATATGTATTTATTGGACTTTTAAATAATATAATATATCGTCTTTAATTCGAATTAAATATTCAAAAGTATTTATATAAATATATAAATGCATGGTGTCCTATTTTTTGGACGATTTTGAAATATATGTTAAGCTCCAAAAAATTGCTTATCCATTCTAAAGGAAAATAAAAAATGTGCTCCATCGAAAAATGTATTCTTTCCTATAATCATTATTTCAAAACTGCATTTTTAATTATTAAACTAGCATTGCAGATAGGGAACATGCAATAAGTAGGATTTAAAAACTTACACAAGTACAATTTAGGCATCTATGTAACGCTTTAAAGAAAACGTTATTCCAATCCTCAGTTAATAATTAGACAAAAAAAAAAAAAAAAAAAAAAAAAAAAAAGAAAGAAAGAAAGAAAGAAAAGATTGGTTGAATGGCTTTTTTTTTTTGGCGCAAGGTCCAAAGTAGGACATGCTGCGCCAACAAAAGAAAGAAAAGAAACATATAACAGATCAGAATAAGCTATAAATAAACTATGCATTTGATAACACGCACATTCTGTGCCTCCTGTGATATCATTATACAAGATGTTAAAAAACGTTACAGAGAACTAGTAAAATCAATAGGCTTAAAAAATAACTAAATCCCCTTGCAGAGCGACAGATTTCTTCTGCACAGATCTCAACTTGATCTGTGCAGAGATGATCTGTGCACAGTGTGATCAACTTGATCTGTGCACAGATCTCACAGATCTCAACTTGAAAGTCCCATCCTAAATTATCCGATAGGGTAGTCCAAACTCTATACTTTTTTAGAAATCAGAAGAGGTACGATTTAGAATAGATTCGGTTCATGAAACTCTATTGTATATCTGTTTTAAAACAAATAGTTAGATCTGCATTAATACATACATATATATAAATATATAATGGAATTCAAGCAACAGATACAAGACCACTAAAACCAAAAAAACCAATAAAAATGAAAAACTTCTTTATGTAGGAGAAGCTCAGAAATGTGAAAAAAAATTCATCAGGGGACGAAATACACATAATTAAAGAAACCAAAGTTATTAATTAACAGCCTGCAAAACAAACAAAACAATAAACTAACTCAACAAAATCTTAACATAAAAACATAAACTAAATCGAAATTTATGAAAAACTAATTTAAGAAACTTAAAGAAAGAAAGGGAGGGGGAAAGCGGCAAGACTTGTGACTTGCCTGTGGGGTTATATATATATATGTATATGTACTTCAAAATATAACACACACACGCGTACTAATTTTCACATCGACATTCTTTATTGAATATGTACCTTCCCTTTTCTTTTAGTGGGAAAAAACTTTAATATATATACTTAATAGAATAAATTTTTATTCCTGGTGTCATGATTAGATAAATAATTCATCTGACTGTTAACAAGTAATCAGTTGACATAGAGATTAAAAAATATATTATAAAAAATCCTTATCCAGAGAGTTTTCCTAAAAGTTTACTAAAATAATAACGTTTATATTCTTTCTTTCTTTTTTTTTTATAAATCTCGTTTCCCCTGCGAGCAAACAATTTAACTTAAATGTCACATTTTTGCTTTGGGAAATAAATCGAAAAACTATTTGTCTTAGTAAAAGAAAACTACAAAACACCGAACGAAATCTCATTTCGATCATTACGTTTCATATATTTTAATTAAAATATGAAAGAAAAGTAACTTACTACGTGTACTAAGGGATAAAAATAAACTTTACAACAAAATAAGTGCTATGTTGGATTATAAAAACAGACGCTAAATAAATGATTTATGATTTAAAATAAAAGAAGTTATTATATATCATATATTAGTCGTTCTCTTTGTTTTTTCTAAAAAAGAGAAAATGTATATTTTATGCTATATAAGCAACTTGATGAAATTGGAATAATACTTAGGATATTACAAGTTTAACATTTAGGAGGTATTTAACAGTTAAAGTAAATGCTAGATTTAATTAACTATTATTAAATCTAGCTGACTAATAATAGTCTATTTCACTAATTTTTTGTTCAGTTACACTTGCAAACAAATAGTTCATGACTGTAATTAATATGTAAGATGATTTTGACAACCATAAATAAATTTAGATATATCGAACAAAGAAAACAAGCTTTCAAAAATGCATGTTAAATCTTAGATTTACAGATACTTTCACAGATAGATTATTTTTGTGGAGTACTACGCGAATATTATATTTGTTGTGTATTACGTAATCGTAGAACATAACTCCAGCTAATGCTAATCTTTTGAGAGATTTTTTAAAATGAGATTTATATTATAGAAATATTATTTGGTTTTTTTTTTTATTATTATTATAATATTAAGCCAGCAATAAATAAGTAAAACATTATGACATTGTTGTATCAGGGAATTTAACTTAAAGAATATCCGCGTTTAAATAATGATTAATGATCTTAGTATCACTGTGCATCCTAACTTAGTTTATTATGGCGCAATATCTTCAACTATGCGGTACAAAATTTAAACAAAATTATAGTTGATATACCTCACATTTTAGTGGCAAAACTGATATATTTTAATATAATAGTTCAGTGTTCGATCACAGATAATCAATTTCATAGTTTTTTGTATATATATATATGTACATATATATAATAGTAGTCATAAACCTGATTGAAAAAAAAAATGTAAATTTGGGCAACTATATTCAACAACATGTTTTCTTATTTTGCGAATATATATATATATATATATATATATATATATATAAATTAACAAAGCATATGAACTGAAAATTTCGATGACACGTACATTTTAAGATACAAATCGGATTTTATATAATCTTAACATAATTATTTTTAAAAACTGGTATCCATTTAACACTTCTTAAAAATGTGCCTTGGAAAAAATTAAAAATTTAAACAATTTTAGGAAAAAATACCCTAAATGAGAAATTATGTTTACTGTGCATTACCAATAGATAAATATGCTCATATGCCCTCAAGTGTTAATTTAAAATATATGATTTTTCATCCTGTACTCACTTTTCTTCTTAATTCTTCTTACTTTTACATGCGAATAAGTTTTTATTATGATATGAAAAGTGTATGAGGTACATGTTCAAATTATTTTTTGACATTTTTATTAATCTAGAAACATTTATAGTTTATAAATTAATAATCTTTTGTATTTCAGAACTACCATAACAGTAGAAAAACAAAAGTGATTATACACTACCTACCAATAAGTATTTGGATACTTTTAAATTTAGACATTTTGTCGAATATCTAGAAAAATTCTTTCGGAATCATCTTGAAACTTTGGTAGTGTAAAGAACACGTTATAATCTCATGTGTTTCTGCAAAGATTGTGTCCTGAAAAGGAAAAGGGGTCCAGTACAAAATTGAAGAAAAAATTAAATGTTTTGTATCCTCCTGTTAAAAGTAATGCTTGAAATGTATTTCGTCTGTAGTATTTGATTAAGAGTAATTTTATCATTGTCTGTATAAATTTTTAAGAGGCAACCACATATACTCATGGAGATAAAATTGTCTTTTTAAAACGTTGCAAAAAAAATCCACTTTTTTAATTATAACACGTAGGATATTAGATCCAGAGCAAAGATACTTTCAGAAAATTCGCATACTTCATTAGACACAACATACTGCAATCAGTATTCAGAAGTGTTAAATATCTTACGAAATATGAGCGTTTTTACTAAGTAGTTTTTATCTGCGCATGCACTAGCTTTTAAAAAATATCATTTGCATTATTTAATAGACAGATGTTTTGAGCAATTTATATGAAAACCCCAAAACAAATAATGTGTAAATCTAAAGAATTATGAGAGATAGAATAAAAAGAATTCCAGTTCTTCTCAAAACAAAGGAAGATAATATGGTGTTTTATCAATATTTATTTACAATCAGCTAACACTGTATTGCCATTGGGAATTGGTTGATTCAAAATAAAAATGTGAGTAAACCTTTTATAGGTTAGCTTTTATTTTAAGAGAACTAAAATTCTGTTCATTCTATCGTTTATAACTCTTTAAATTTACACGATATTTGTTTGGGGTTTTCGTATAAGTTGCTCAACACATTTATTTGGCTGTTAAAATACGCAAATGAAATTGCGTAGCGTAGATAAAAATTATTTAATAAAAATGCTCATATTTTGTAAGATATTCAACATTTTTGCATTCTGATTGCAATATGCTGTGTCTAAGGAAGTATGCTAAATTTTCTAAAAATGCCTTTACTCTGGGTCTAATACTCTACGTGTTATAATTTAAAAAATTGGATTTTTTTTTTTTTTTGCAATGTTTTTTTAAAAAAAAAAAGTTATAGCTCCAGGAATGTATGTGATAGCCTCTTAAAAATTTACTCATATAAGGAGAAAATTCTTCTCAATCATGAGAAGCATTACTTGTTACAGGATGAATCAAAACATTTTAATTTTTCTTTAATTTTTAATGGTCCCCTTTTCCTTTTAAGAACACATCTTTTGCTGAAATATATAAGGTATAACGTGTTCTTTACGCTACCAAAGTTTTAAGATGATTCCAAAAGAACGTTTCTAGATATTTGGCGAAATTTCTATATTCGAAAGTGTCCAAATACTTATAGGTAAGTATAGAATTAAAAAAAATGCATTCAATTTAACATTTTGAAGCACGTGTAATGTGTATCTTCACCTATATGTAATGTGTGCCATCAAAATTTTATATTCATATGTTCTTTTATTTAAGAATTATGCTTAAAAAATGAAAACGAGAAATCATGCTATTACTTAATTTTTGCTCGCCAAAGTATTTACAGATCTTAATTAGACTTTCAAGTGCTTAAGAATGTCCTTTTAAAAAATATCACTAAACAAATACAGCAGAACAAAACTGGAATTTAAATTTGATATAAAAGCTGTTTTATCTGGTACCGAAAAGTACACACATATTCTGATTCTTGTTTCTTCCACTACTGCATTTATATTGTAATCTTCTATAGTTATACTTTACGATCAGTTAAGGAGAAAATTTATATATGAATGCAGTGATGAAAAAGTCAGGTAAAAAAGAATAAGAAAAAATTATGCATATATGAAAGTAAGTTTAAGACAGTGTGACTAAAAAAGTAAATAATTTTAATAATTATTTAAAATAATAAGATTCACTACAGCGACAAATTTTTCAGCTTTGAAAATTTTAAACTTAGCTAACCACAAATTTTTTAATTGTTTGATATTTAGAAACAGTTTAGTTCTTGGATAAATTAGAAAGCTTATTAATGCTACAGAATAGAGATTTAAGATCCATACTCCCCTTAAAATATCAATTAAAAATATGCCTTTTTATGTAACATACGACGTTACTACATGTGTAAAATATAGAAAAGAAAATTTTTTATTAAAACTCTGGATAGGAAAAGATTACGCTGAACTGATTGTATGGATTTTCAAAATTTTATTTGGGTGACATAAACCAAAAACCCAAATCAGATAAATTAAACAAAAAAAAAAAAAAAAAAAAAAAAAAAAACTAGATTTAAAGGTTTTTAAAATTACTAAAAACGTTAAATAAATCATCAAGTTTCATCTTAAGCTCTTCTTCTTCTTCTTTTTTTTTTTTTTTTTTTTTTTTTTTTTTCAAATTCAATTTCTTTTAACTATATTTTGAAATACGTGGAAATGTTTGATATATGTAATTTGTGCGGCTTCCGTTCTTCTTATTATTAAATTTACCTTAAACTTTTCTCCATAAAAGATAATAATATGCATGCAGTAAATTAAAATGTTCTTGAATACTTATTTTGCGCAACTCATAATTCAATTTTACATTCACTTAAAATGATTAATTTTAAAAAAGAAAACATTTCGTTAAAAAGCTTTTCTTTATAAATATACATCAATAAACGTTTTGCGCAAATGAAAAATTCTAATAAGAATAATTGAATTTTGCCTAGATAGGAACTTGTAAAATTTTCTTTTATAAATAATTAAAATAACTTAAATCCAGCTCATGAAGAATTTAAAAATACTAGAATATCTTTTGATATCGCAGTAAATGCCAAGATGATATCTAACATATCTAGCTAGTCTAGAACCCCTAACATAAACAGCAAAAGAAAAAGGTTAAAGACATATCTGGGAATATTATAGAATATGTCCATATAAAGCAAATACCCATAAAATTGTTCACTCATTTGTTAAGAGAGGGTGTGTTCATGTGGATCAAAAAGGTAAACAATAAAATCAATAGTGTTGCATCAATTTGATTCGCAAAGCCTCTGTGTCATACAACATGAGACTGTTTGCTTAAAGGGAGTGGCATGGTTTAAAAAAATCTAATGAATGTACAAAGAATATTAAAAACGGAAATTTCATGTTTTCTGAAAGAAACTATTCAGTTTTTTTTTTTTTTTTTTTTTTTTTTTTTAATATTTTGATAAAAGAAAAGAAGAAAAATATAATGGGAATATATAATCAACTGATAAAAAAACTCAGAGACTAAACTTTTGTAATACTTTCAAAAATGCATTAAGTATATCATATATATTTCAGCCATTTTTTCTTTATAAAATCCTCTAAAAAGTACATTAAAAAATGTTCCCAGTGAGTGGTTGTGTAGAGATTAGGGCCGATTGTATATCCTTAAAGCCTAATGCTAAGTAAAATGTCCTTTGTGAAGGTCATTTTAAGAGGTATCAGACCCTACTCAAGTGAGTTTCGGATAAGCCTCAGAAAAACTCCGCAAGCCTCTGTTGAAAACCAGGAAATTTTAAATTAAATTTTTAGATAAAAAAAACTCTATATATGTAACTATTACTTTATAAGTTATTTAATTATAGACTTCAATATTTCACAAAAAAGAATATATTATACACACACATATATATATATATATATATATATATATATATATACTAGCTTTAAACCTCAACTCCGTATTAGCAACTTTCTCTCAAACTTTATAACCGCTGCCCCCCCCCCTAAACTTCTAGGTGTAATCTATTGCATCCCCTGTAAAAATTGTGATTCTACATATATCGGTGAAACTGGCAAAATAGATGAAATTAGATTAAAGGAACATAAACGCTCATATAAAACAGTTGATTTAATACCGAAACTCGTAATCCATTCCCTCAATAGTGATCATATTTCTGACTTTGACAACTTTAAAATCCTAGCCTCTAATGGAAATTTATATAAATCCCGTATTTTTCTAGAGGGCGCGTTTACTAAAATGCAACATTCTGCCTTGAACGAGGCTAAAGCTATTCCTCCTGAATATATAATCTTGTTATGATGTGTTATGAATTTTTTGTAAATGTTGTGCTTGTATGTTTGACACTGAGGAGGGCTAGTGTTCCAGCCGAAACGTCTGTCGTGTATTTTAATGTTTTTAATTAAAATGTATTTTTAAAGTTTTAAAAATTTTTGTATACATTATCTCATTTTAAATGTTACATTGGTTTTAATATATTAGTGAGACGTATAAATTATGTTTAATTTTATTATTATATATATTATGTTACAAGATTATAGAATGAACGGAAAGAAGATGAGCAAATACCAAAATAGAGATAGTCAAGGTTGCTTGCTTAATGAAATATATGATAATAATTAATAATATGATAAATAATTAATAATATGCACGTTATAATGAATCATAAATACCCGAATTCTTTAATAAGGATCTGATTAAACACAGCAAATTGTCTATATATACCAAATACTTTTCATAAAATAAGGAGCAATGATAAGTTTTGTTTAAAGTTGGAAAACGCTAAAAAACTGAAGAATTTTCTCCTCAGGAACCGTACAACTTTACAAAGACTGAACAAAAAAAGTGGCGAGATTTCGGAAGCTTTAGTGGCTATTTTAAGAAAAACACTGTATAGTAACGTTCGATCTTGTGATAAAATTTATAACTTTGAATTTATTTAAAGAAAAAAATAATAATAATAACTAAAAGGAAATATCACATATTTGTAACAAGAAGAAACCACATTCCACATGTAAAAACGGCATTCATCACACTGTAAGAGTTGTGGTGTAAGCAATAATTTATGAGTTGTAGTAGATCAGGAAAAGTATTAGGAATTAACTATACATCTCGAAAAAATAGATTAATTCGATACTTTTATAATAATTTAAACATTTTTTAAATATTCATTAAAATGAACGAGAATGTGAAGAAAAAATAATTGAAAAACATAAATTGTAGAAATAAAACGAGTAATATTTCAATTTATTTCTACCTTCGAAAGAAATAGAACAAGTAGGTTAAATAATGTCGTTTTTTTTCATATTTTTCAAAGTGAATTTATTTATATTAACAATAAACATTAATCAATGATATATTGACCATTTTGAGGATGACCTTTTGCCATCTTTTGGTAAGTTGAAATATTCCACGTTCAAAGAAGCCTTGGTTTTTAGAAGCGAAAGTTTAAAAAAACGACATTATTTATCGAACAACCCAATATATGCATACCAATATACAAGTGAATCGGGCGAATTTTGCGGCCACTGAGCTGTTGCGGTGTACACACAGAAACGGACAGGCAGACACACAATTTTTAAGTCTCAATAGGGACGTTTGTACTGATTTTTTGGTAGTAAATACCAAACATTTTTAAGTAATGGGATCAACTTTAAACAATATCATTTATATATTTTCTGTAAACAAAAGCACCTTAGTAAAAGTCGACTAATTTTATAAAGTAATCATTTTAGCAGGATATTTCATGAATTTTTATTAAAATCACACAATCAACTGTGGAAGAAAATCATATTTATTGAAATTTTATTTTTCCGACTGAGTGAAAATAATGCCTGGACCGGGAGTCGAACCCCGGAAGTCGTCCGGGTTTCGACTCCCGGTCCAGGCATTATTTTCACTCAGTCGGAAAAATAAAATTTCAATAAATATTTCATGAATGTTTTTATGTACAGTCGGGGAAAAAAAAAAAGGCACTCGATGTAACTCCGTTGCTAATCAATGCACAAAAATGTAATAGGTATCATTCGACGGGGAATTGAAAGTAGATTCAGAAAATGAACGGAAATTTTGAATTGGGGGTCGTCTACATATTAAAACGCGCACCAACTTTGATTTTTTCAATGGTAATGCCCCATTTTTATTTTATATCTGAATTCCTGGGATCGCGACAATGCGAAAAAGTATATTGGTTGTATATTTTGCTTATTTTTTCACAGAGTTATAAGCGTTCAAAGTTTGAAGGTGCTAATGTTAAATTCATATTTCAAACTTTTATTAATATCTTCACAAAAAATAGCTTGATCGATATAATTCTTTTTTTACGAGATACAGTGAAGAAACCCAAACATAATCCATCATTAATTTTGATTCTGAAAAATATTTTTAATTCTGAAAAATATTAATAAATTCATATTCATAAAAATTATGAATTATGACCTATATTAATTTTTACATAAAATGAATCCTAATGCTGAAAAATATGGGTGTGCAAATTTGCAGCTCATTCCAGTTATTAGTTTTAGAGATATAAATAAATCTTTCTTTTGGAGTGGTTTAGGGGGCCGTCTCTTAAAAAATTTTGAATGAGATAACGAAGCAAATCTTAAAAAATAACGGAGAAAATTGAACAAAATATTTTTATTTTTTATTTAAGGGTCAAATTATATAACAAAAACTTCAAATGCAAAGAAATGAAACAAAAATGTTGATTTTTAGACATTTGTGTTAGTATCAAGAATTCTTGTTTTCTAAAGCCCCGCCTTTTATCGTTCTTCTAAACAAAACAATACAGAAACGAAAAATGAATGTGACTTTGAGTATTCGTGTTAAACCCCTTATTTTACATTGACAAAAATATACACAAGTGGTATTTACTTCATCGATTACTGGTGATAAATTTAGAATCCTTTAAACGAACACTAGAAGAAAAAAATTAACTAACTAGGCGGGGTTTACTGTTTGAAATACTCTCAAAATAAAATATTTCAAAACAAATTTTCTGTACCACAATTATATTACAGATGGATATACATTATAACTATATTCTTTCTAATTAATATATTTCTATCCATAGCATATTTTATTGCAAAAATATGAACACTGGGTACATGCTTAAGAAATAAGTAACACACAAATTACGAAAGAAACGCCCACTGGCATTGTTACAGATTTTCAAATGATGTGAATCTATGTCAGCAGTCGCGAAAGCATTAATTAAGAAATTATATTTTCATAGAAATTATAAAACAAATCGTACAGTTCCAAAGAGTTCAACTGACCCAAAACTGGTATTAAAATTGTTTAATATTTACTTTATGAAACCTTACAATAATTTATCCGAAAAGATTTAGTTTATGCGTTGTTGTATATTGAAAACCTTTTCAAACATTGAATAGATGAAAACAAGAAACATTGAAAAAGATAAAACAGAAAAATTCAAAAAGAAATTGCGACTACCAAACATCCATAAATGGAAACATGCAAATTCATTACGTTTTCAAGGGAGCAGAATGAATGTTGCATGTAAAGTAGGAGTTATTTCTGTCTTGTTGTATGCAAATTGCTAAATATTTACAACAAGCTACCCCCCAATAACACCACCAAAAAAGAGAAAATTAAAACTGAAAAGTTATGAAAACCTTATTAAAATCAAACATTTTGATTCATGCAGCAATATACAATATTATTAATTTAAATACTAATAAAAATAGTTAAATGAAATACTAGTAATAATTAATAAAACTAAAGTATAACATACATTACACCTGAAAAAAAATGTATAAGAAACTTGCGCCCATGCACGTAAAACTAGATCACGAGACAAACATGTGGTTGTATACAGTTAGGTTCACAGTTAATTTTGGAATCATATTAAATAACTGAACGATTAATTTATTTTGAATTTGTATTAATCAACTGAACGATAAAGTTGAGTGAACTGTTTGATTTTAATAATTAACCTAAAAGTGATAATTTAAAATTAAATTTTGATTAAAATTGAGGTTAACTTAATGTACGATATTGCATAAACTTTAAACGCCATCTAGTGTAGTTTAGAAAAAATAATAACCCTAATTTTTTTTTTTTTTTTTTTTTTTTTTTTAATAATTATAATTATTTATAATGTGTGTGTGCTGAATAAAATCTAATCAAATGCTTTCATGTAAAATTCAATTTAGAGTTAATTTAAGAGCACAATGCAATATGTAATGAAAATTGGGGTGAATTTATGAATTAATTTATTTTTTAAATGTAGATTTGTTATATGTTTCTTTGGACAAATTAACTAAGTTGATTTTCAATAATTTAATAATAAAGGAACACAAAGCAATATGTAATTTACTAAACAATTATTTAATATTGAGGTTAATTTACAAAATAACTATTAACTAAATAATTATTTAAAATTGAGGTTAATTATTATTATTTTTTTTTTTTTATGTACTTTTGATAAATGTTTCTTTGGACAAATTAAGTTAGTAGAGAGTCAGTAATTTAATATTAAAGTTTATATAATTACAATTTTTTGTTGTTGTTTTGTTTTACTTATTATTTTAAATCTATAAAGCAAACACACATATAAATACGCGAGAATCACAATCCCTCCCAACCATCCAGCCTAACAACACCACCCATCCTCCTTAATCAAGCATCTGCCCACCCATCCTCCACATTTTTTATTGTCTTTTATTTTTTATATAATTTTTTTGATAAAAATGCAAAAATGCACTTTTTTTTTATGTAAACACCATAGACAAGGTAAGATGATTAAATCAGAAATATGATTTAATAATTGAATTTACTAGAAATTTTGGATAACCATAAACTCTAGCATGATTACAGATAGATTTAACATTTTTACTTTTATGCTTATTAGAACAAAGATGTTTTATTCTATAGAGGAAGTTAATTAGAATATTTTTATAGATGGTTTTATGTAAACAAGATTTGTAATGAGTAAATAGATTTATATATATATATATATATATATATATATATATATATAGCTATATTATTTCAGTTTGTATATTATGTTACACGTACGAAAGAAAATTTAAGCTTTATTGGTGATCAGTATATCCATGATAGATACTTTTTAATTGAAAAATATTGCACTTTTATAAAAAGTATTGTCTGACCAATCGAAAGTGCAATGTATTTAAATATACCTAAAATTATCTAAAAAAGTACTAAAGTATATACATATCCAAAAAACTAAATTCATGATAATTAAGATACTGCAAAGGTGTTAATATTTTTATTTCTTTTTATAACTCTTTTTTTCTTGAAATATTTCCGGTGTGAAACAGTATAATTTTGTCTAGTTCTTGTAGGATCTTAATTTTATTTTTCTATATTTAGAGATAGCCCCCCTAACACATTTTTGATCATAACTCTATGAATACTAAAGATAAAGTATACAAACAGTATACTTTTCCGCACTGCCAGACTCTCAGAAATTTGAATATGAAGTCAAAATTGGGTGTTACTATTGAAAAAAATCAAAGTTGGCGCTCATTTTAATATGTAGATGACCCCTAATTCAAAATTCGACGACATTTTCAGAAAGTGCATTTCATTTCCTGTTGAATGGTGTCTATTAAATTTTTCTGCGTCAATTAATAACGAAATACCATCAAGTGCTGCGTTTTTTTTTTCCCCGACTGTATATAAACGGTTTCTACGGGTAATTTTTAGTGAATCAGCAGAGTTTTTATTTTCGCTCACGTTGATTACATTCGCAGTTAATGGAAACTTTGTTCTAGAATTTGAAACACTGGTTATATGAATAAGGATTCTTATTATTCATTTATATATTTTCTGTAAACAAAAGTACCTTAGCAAAATTCAACTAATTTTATAAAGTAATCATTTTAGCAGGATATTTCATGAATGTTTTTATGTACCCGGCTTCTACGGGTAATTTTTAGGGAATCAGCGGAGTATTTATTTTCGCTCTCGTTGATTATATTCGCAGTTAATTGAAACTTTGTTGTAGGATTTGCAACACTGGTTATATAAATGAGAATTCTTATTAGTTTAACTAAAATATTCTCTTGATACGAATAGAAGACACAAATAAAAGTTTAAATATGAAAAGAAATAGTAATTGTATAAATAAATGGATTTAATTGAACCTTCACAATTCTAAAAAAAAAAAGAAAATATTATATTTGTATTATGAAAAATCATAAGAGTTAAAACTAAATTCTAACAGAGTATTCATGCATATTTTCTTTCTATGAATATACATGTTTTATTCTTTCTTTCAAACACTGAAAAATGACATTTATGTTAGTGTTGAAAAACGTAATAATTAAAACTAATCTTTTAATTATATCTAACTACTTATTTTCTCTGTGTAGTTTAATCAGAATAAAGAGATAAAATATCTGTACAGAATAACTCTCAATATTATAATTAATATTTTAAATTTCGTCTGTAAAAATACAAAAATTCAGTGTATTTGTGAACCTTTTTAGCACTTTCAAATAAAGAAAAGTGTTTATCACTTCGGTTTTTCTGTCTGTCCGTCTGTCTGTAACTCCCGTAAATATTCATGGAATTTCTTAAAACTGATATATATCGTAGAAGTTCAGAATGTATGCTCCCTATTCGAAACAGGGTAAATACTACCTCTGGTCTGTCAACATTGACACCCAAAAGGATACTAAAGTATTGCGTCCCGCAGTGAGAAGTATTTCTATAAATCATATTTAGACACTTTTGTTTTGCGCAAATCGTAATGAAATTGACATTAATAATACATACGAGTATGCACAAGAAAATGCTTTCTACAGAATACAGTGCGATTAGCATAAGATTTACACATAAGATTGCGACAGAAAAATATTCCGTTACATTAATGAGTATAACTGGAAATTGTGATGATCTGAACTCGTCTATAAATCTTACTCTCTGTTCACCTGTTTGCCCTCGCTGTAACTTTCGTAAATAGTTACAGAATTTTTGAAACTGATAAATGTCATTTAAGTTCCCTATCAAAGGTTTCTAATACAATATGAGATAAATACAACCACTGATTTATATACAGGGACATCCAAAAAATTCCCAAGCTCTGCCTTCTATGAGAGTTATTTCTGTAAATAATATTTAAATACATTTATTTTGTACAAATTAGAATGAAACTGACATTAATCATTCATGTACACAAGAAAATGCATTCTGTAGAATACAGTTATGATTAATGTACACAAACATCAAAACGTCTCAATTATATATATTAAAAACATTTTTTTTTTTTTCAGAGACAAAATTGTAGACTAAAATTTTGTCTCATAAATAAAAAAGTTTTTGTTTTTAACATTTATGCCTTAATCTTTACAGAGCCACACAAAAATATTCCGTTACATTAAGAACTGCAATCAGAAATTGCTGGAATTGCATTTTTGTTTGTATTAATCTTTTTTTAAATTCTTTCTACAATGTTTATGAGTGATAATGAATTTTTTTAGTTTATTGCTCATCTGTATTTCAGTTCTTTCTGTCCGTTGTGGGATCACGTAGACAAAGTACACTGAATGTTAAACCATAGCCTCCTGAACTAGATGCCTGTTGCGTGGCTCGGAAACATGGCAGCAGTTCAAGCGGTAGACAGCGCCATTTGGTACACATTACGCGACTTTTTTATTTAACTACCACCAATAATTTTAGAAGTCATACATGTTATATAAAATCGACATTTCTTCGATTCTATTCGCTTGTTATGTATATCAAATCCCAGTTTTAAAAATTTTTGGTGGCTGTTGAATAAAAAAAATCGCACAATCTATACAGGTGGTGCTATCTACCGCTTGAACTGTTGCCAAGTTTACGAGCCAAGCGACAAGCATCTCGTTTAGGAGGCTATGGTTAAACTATGTAACGAGTGAGTAGTGTTGGAAAGTATAATTAATCTTTGCAAACGACGTGATTATTTGTTTAGATGGAGTTATTCATTTCGAGATGTCTTATATATGATTTGATTTTTTAAAAATGTCTGCATATTACAAAACTTTTTTGGCATTTTATCTCATGACGTAATTAACGGAATTCTACAAAACTATATGTTTCTTCGGATAATGATAATTGAATTCTGATTTGAATCTTGCATATATCAGATACCAAATGACGCTTCTATGCTAAATTATTTTCTATTTACTTGAAGGATACATCACCGCTTATATAGTGTATAAGTGGTTCAAATTTTATATATGATATATCTATTCTGGGAAAAAAAAAAAAAATGCTGATTTGAGTCCATGTTGGTGGACAGATGTTGTACTACTTATGATGTGCTTGAGGTTTTAATTCTATAGCATGAAGCACCCACTTTATAATAAAATACTTAGACTGAAAAACCATGCTGACAAAATTTTGGAGACAATCACCCAAATCGTACTGGCTAGTGTTTCAAAGTATTTTCTTTATTTTTTTCAACTTCCTTTTTTCATGATCGAAATCTACTGAAAGTAACTGCACAAAAATCAAGAAAAAAAAGCAGCATAACATGCAAAATTGTGTTATTTTCTTTTCATGGTGCATATCACTAGGAACATTGTGCTGCTATTACTCACTTTCTGTATATTCCCATATGCCTATTCATAACATCCAATGTTTAAAATTTCGCCTAACTGTATATGGAAAATATTCATTAAGAAAAATATTTTGCTTAAATTTTCTGCACGTTAATTAGTGGACTATTCAAATGTGTAAGATAAAGTGTTTTAACAGCGGTAATATAATGGCTTAATTTATGATTGTATCTTTCTGAATAATGTGCACATATTTAATTTTTATAAGTTGAATTAATTGACATATTGTTATAATAAGGGATTTGGCATAAAATTACATTTAATTTTATATTAAAATTCACATTCTGACACTATAATAATAATATATTCAGGCAAAAAGTATTCAAACCTAAATTTTAACTACTAAATTTTAACATTCGGACGCAATTACAAGTATTCATATTATATATACATATATATATATATATATATATATATATATATATATATATATATATATATATATATATATGTATGTAATATAATATAAGAATTGAAAACTGTGTGAAACAAGGGAAATATCCAAGCACATGAAACTGACAGAAAAATAAGAATGAAAAGCGGCAGTTGGTTAAACAATTTTTATTGGCGACTATCTTTCTACAACACCAGGACCATATGATAAGACAGAAAAAGTTAATGTGATTTTTTTTTTTTTTTTTTTTTTTTTTTTTTTTGTGCTAGAGGCCTATTTCAGTCGGTACAGTTGTCGAATTTTTATAATACACTCTTAATAGTGCTAAGAGCCTATTTCAGTCGGTTTATTCAATGGGGATTTATTGAATGAAGTCCCCCCAAGGCACAACTTTGACATGAGTCCCCCCCAGGCCCATCTTTGACATGAGTCCCCCCCAAGGTACCCCTATTTCAGTCGGTACAGCGTTGTCGAATTTTTATAATACACTCTTAATAGTGCTAAGGGCCTATTTCAGTCGGTTTATTGAATGGGGATTTATTGAATGAAGTCCCCCCAAGGCACAACTTTGACATGAGTCCCCCCCAGGCGGTACAACTTTGACATGAGTCCCCCCCAGGCCCAACTTTGACATGAGTCCCCCCCCCCAAGGCCCAACTTTGACATGAGTCCCCCCCCAAGGTGCAACTTTGACATGAGTCCCCCCCAAGGCACACCTTTGACATGAGTCCCCCTCAAGGCACACCTCCCCCTCATTGGAAAAAAGAGAAAAAACGTTGTTTTGCGGCTATAAGACAGTTTGGACTTCCAACGTTATTTGTTACAATATTTGCAGCTGAAACACATTGGTTTGATTTAATGAAAACTTTATCATGGAATTTAGATCGTCACGAATTAACTAAAGAAGAATTTGTTGATATTAACAAGTTTAGCAGTAGGCCTCTGGCACTAAATTAAAATCTGTCAATGTCAGATTTTCATGTTTTAAATAATGAAATAATGTCATGTCTGTAAAATTTATTATTATTATTATTATTATTATTATTTTATTATTATTATTGATATGTATAAATCAATTTTATTTAAACTAAATCAAACATTTATGTTATATTTAAAATTATTATACAATCTCTGCAATAATATTTAATGATGACAAATTATAATCGTAAAGTACTGCAAGATATTTGAAATAAGTATAGACCATTCGCTTGTTCTCAACCAAGCAGTATGATTTCAGAATGAAAAAGAAATTAAAATAATAATAATAATAATAATAATAATAATAATAAACTAATGATAGTTAAATATAGTTTCAAAAACCTATCCGACCAACAACGAAAAACAGCGCTACCCATCCTCGATATTCATTCATTCAAATGTCCACCCCCGCTCCACCTTTTTTATTTCATTCCAGTTTCTTTTGTTTGATATAGATTAACGTTCTTATATTAATTTTTTATATCAAATATAAGTAACAGAAGCTTAATTCACATTTTTTCATCTCTATAAAAATATTTTAAAATATTATAAAAAAAAAAAAATCTGGAAAAGAAAAATTAATGCGTCCCTTGTCAATACTTTATTATTTATAATGAACAAGTTTACTCTACATGAATAACAATAAACTCATATTAAATATGTGACGGCTGCCTTGTGTTTGTTTTTAGCTAAAAGAACTGTGTGTTATTTCATATTCCCTCAGCTATTGAATATGTTTACTATAGCTAATATATTTGTTACGAATAATATTCTATAAGAAAATCATTAAATTCATTGTTGTTTAAATCTAACACTAAATTTATTTTTCTTTACATTTTTTTTGCTGAGAGATATCAAAACAATAATTACATATCTATACATATATGTATATATATATATTTTTTTCATTATTGTTAGAGAATCTGATTTATTTCTCTCTTTTTTTTTTTTTTTTTTTTTTTTTTTTTTTAATTATGTCACTTTTTATTCATTTCACTTATAAATTTCAGGAAGATTTTATTTTTATAAATTTTAAATTCTGCATTATTAGTAAATGTATTATATATGTATATCATAAATTATTAAGAGATGAATGTTATAAAAATATTAAGAAATAATGTAAATAAAGACATTCTTGTTAAATTAAGGAAAAATCTCTTTTTATTAAATAATAATAATAATAATAATAATAAAAACCATGATATTAATGTAACATCAAGTTTCATATCAAAATTAATTTAAATTGTTTTAATAATAAACATATTGTATACTATTTTTTCCCTTAAGCTACAGTAGATTCTGCATAAAAATTTTAAAAAGTCTATTATCTAAAGTTATTTATTTAAACACAAGTATGTAGTATGTCAAGTTATTAAAAAGGACATTTTATCGGTTTAAAATTTTGCATGCATTTTTAAATATGAAAAAATAAAAATTGTTAGTAGAATATTTATACCTCTATAATGTAGGGGAAAGTTGGATAAATCGGGATAGTCTGATAAAACGGGATACGTCGCCTAGGGACCTGTCTAGTACCGCTATCGAACGGACGACGACAGAAACATGTTCTCGGCCATCATTACACCATTCTCAGTTAATCTCGCTTCGAGACCACTAGAATTCATAGAATTTTCCAACCCTACCCATGAGAAGCCCGTGCTGTTGCTACTTGATGGACACAACAGTCACACCAAATATTTGGAACTTGTAAATTTGTCAAGAGAAAATAATGCAACCATCCTAACCTTCTCCCCACATACAACTCATCGCCTTCAGCCTATGGATGTCAGTTTCATGGCTCCACTGAGCACGTATTAGGAACAAGAAGTTCAAAAGTGGCTGTTCAACCATTCAGGTAGGTGCGCCACAATTTACGAAGTTGCAAAACTGTTCATCGCAGTCTGTTCATGGGCAGCTGTTGCAGAAAGTGTCATTAAAGGGTTTAGAAAAACTGGCATAAGTCCTTAAAATCCTGACGTCTTCCCAGATCACTTGTCTGCACCCTCTGTCACCACAGGCCACCCTACGCCAGACCTGCAGCAAGAACCTCCAGGTGTTGGGCACGAGACTGATATGAGCAAAGACCAAGAGCAACCTTCAACTTCTTCAAGGGACATCGTAGGAGTAGACCAACCAACAAACTTGACAGGAGAGAGCCTATGTCCAGACCAACCTGCAACATCCTAAGGGGAAAAAGGATTAGAACTCTCTTGTTATCGACCTAAGCTACCATTTTCCATCTCTCCAAAGTTTGTTCTGCCTGTACCTCAAGTAAAAAAGCCTCACCCAGAAAAAGGACTGAAAGAAGAAAGAAGAAAGCTGTAGTAATAACATCATCTCCATATAGGAGGGAGTTAAAAATGGAAGAAAAAAAAGGACGATTAAACTACAAAAAAGAACCAAGAAAATTTAAGAAAAGGCTGCTAAGAAATCCCTCTTAAAAATTCCAAAAGAGAAGTTTTTAAGAAAAGGAAATAGAAAAGAGGATGAAAAAAGAGCTACCAGGTCCAGCCAAACCTAAAAGTAGGCCTTCAAAAGAATCCAAAGGAAAGCCTAATCCTGATGTTAAAAGTCAAAACATAGAAAAGTTTAATAAACCTTCAGCAAGCAGCCAAGAATGCATGTCATCATCGTCTGAAAATGAAACAGAGGGAGGAGAAACCTGCATATTTTGTAATGCCATGTACGTCGACTCTAAGGCTGGTGAAGGTTAAATCCAATGTTCTGGATGCTAAGAATGGGCTCACGAAGCGTATTCTAATGTCGACGAAGAGGACGACACCTTTATATGCGACTTTTGTTCTGCTATAGGCCTAAATAAAAGGTCTTCTTTCCCATTTTGTAAATAATAACATAAAAAACTTTTATTTTAAGCCTCTGATTACTGAAGACATTGTTCTTTCAACCAGAAATTTCACTTTACAGGTTTTTCCAGTTAATTATGCTTTTCAGTTAGTTTTACACAAAAAATTAAACATTGTAATTCCTAACCCGTTTTGTCCAACCCAGGTATGCTAAAACGGGATGTGTAAGAGTTTGGTAAATATTTTTTTTAACTATTTCACAGTTATTAAAATTAGTTAAAACTAGTTTTTTTGTGTGCTTCAATAAATGTTGTAGTTACACAAAAAATAATGTGTGGTTTTCTTCAACACATTTTTTCACAGTAAAAAAAAAACAAGAATGGTATCCCGTTTTGTCCAACTTTCTCCTACATGCTATTCAAATAAACCAGAATATATAATTAAAATATAGAACACTGATATTTACATGAAACAGCTATAAACACATTTCAATCTTTTTTTTTTAATTTTTTTTTTTTTTTTACAGGGTGTTTCTAAATATTATTTCTTTATATTTTCTACAGGTCTCTTTTCTGTCATCAGGACAAAATCTTTACTGAAATATATGTGGTATAATATGTTTTTATGCCCCTGAAATTTAAGGGTAATTCATCAAGTATTTGTTTAAATAAAAGACAAAGATTCAAATAATATGTAAGTATCTAAATTTCATAGTGTTTGCAGTATTTTGTCACCAACCTGTATAAAAACACGCTGAAACATTTGGCGCCGAACACACACTTGGAAGATTCTGGGCTCGATACTGGAGTCGGCCGAAGACCATCCTGCACTGCACACTAATGGTGGCTAATGCACGTAAACTCCATCGTGATCAAATGTTCTCTACGTTCCAATTCAAATTATTCCTCTATGGATCATCGAAATGAGGAACCCATTCCTTCTGTGGGCGACCGAAATTGTCATGGCATGTCCCCGGATCACCCTTTGGGATGTGTCCCAGACCATCGGCAATTGTCCATAGTGCAGCCCTAGTGCGACGTAAAACTCATCCACACCTTAAATTTTTTAAAGAAACTATGTAGGTTTTAAATATATATATATACCTTTCGATTTTTCCAAATGGGCAATTTTCATCAAAATATTGTACAAAGTGCGAAGAGACACCTCAAGTTTCAAAATCTATGTAAACTGAATAAATGGCAAAATGTGGAGATAAATTGTCTTGTTTGTAACTAAAAATTAGTTAAGTTGATTTAATGTCGCTCCAAGGCAACACAGTGGAAAATTCTCAACGGTCTGTGATTAATCATTAAACATATTCCCCAAAAATATACTAACAATATTGTTCCGCTGCGGATAAGGATGACGCCTCTGCTACGAAATCTGCAGAGGCATTATTTTTTACCATGTTTTTATTAACTTCGATTCTTGTGTGTTTGTGTGTTTGTCAGGGACAAATCTTGCAATCGATTTTTAACTAACTTCCCGACTAGCTAGATATTTGAAATTTTCAGGACAGCTCACAACACGGTGACAATACATTTTTATAATAATTTTAGTAAACTGCTTCAGGTTCCGCTGCCTTCGGCAGCGTTTATATGATTCGGCAGAAAGTTTATTTAACTAACTTTCCGACTAGCTAGACATTTGAAACTTTCAGAATAGTTCAGAATAAGGTTAAAATGCATATTTTTAATACCTTTAGCCAACTGTTTCGGGTTCCCGCTGCCTTCGGCAGCGTTATCAGTACAAGTATTGCAATCGATTTTTTCCTAACTTTCCGACTAGCTAGACATTTGAAACTTTCAGGATAGCTCATAACACGGTGAAAATACATTTTTTAAATACTTTTAGTCAGCGGTTTCAGGTCCCCACTGCCTTCGGCAGCGTTTATATGATTCAACAGAAAATTTATTTAACTAACTTCCCGACTAGCTAGACATTGGAAACTTTCAGAATAGTTCAGAACACGGTGAAAATGCATTTTTTAAATATTTTTAACAAACTACTCCGGGTTCCTGCTGCCTTCGGCAGCGTTACCAGTACAAAGCTTGTAATCGATTTTTCACTAACTTCTCGACTAGCTAGACATTTGAAACTTTAAGGACAGCTCAGAATACAGTGACAATACATTTTTTTATACTTTTAGTCAACTGTTTCAGGTCCCTACTGCCTTCAGCAGCGTTTATATCATTCGAACGAAAACTTATTTAACAAACTTCCCGATTAGCTAGACATTTGAAACTTTCAGAATAGTTCAGAATACGGTTAAAATGCATTTTTTTAATACCTTTAGCCAAATGTTTCGGGTTCCTGCTGCCTTCGGCAGCGTTATCAGTACAAAGATTGCAATCGATTTTTCCCTAACTTCTCGACTAGCTAGATATTTGAAACTTTCAGGATAGCTTAGAATACAGTAACAATACATTTTTTTTAATACTTTTAGTCAACTGTTTCAGGTCCCTACTGCCTTCAGCAGCGTTTATATGATTCAACAGAAAATTTATTTAACTAACTTCCTGACTAGCTAGACATTTGAAACTTTCAGAATAGTTCAGAATACGGTGAAAATGCATTTTTAAAATATTTTTAACCAAATGTTTCGGGTACATGCTACCTTCGTCAGCGTTACCAGTACAAAGCTTACAATCGATTTTTCACTAACTTCCCGACTAGCTAGACATTCGAACCTTTTTTAATAGCTCAAAACACGAGAGCAATGAATTTTTTTAAAAATTTATCCAATTTCTCCGGGTTCCCGCTGCCTTCGGTAGCGTTTATATGATTGAACAGAAAATTTAAAAACATGGTATATAAAAAGATATTTTTATCTTGTAATTATTTAGTGATCAAAATGAACATTGCAGCACGACATATTTTACATGCATCAGTTATCATAATTACATATTACATGTATTTTGCCGGCTCAGTTATCGAATTTCCAATTCTCCAATAAGAGTTCGATGTTCCACCAACTGTACAACCTCGGTCGGGAAAGTAACTGAGGAAAGTAAATATTTAAGTGAAGAACTCGCGATTTGACATCCTTAAAATAAATAAATATACATATATATGTATATATTTACACGAATTATGCATTATATATTTATTTTTTTTCCATTAAAAGAATTACACAAGACACAAAAAATGCATTGTGTTTACTTCAGAAACTTCCAGGGCATTTAATGGTTAATTGAAAATTATTCAAAAAAAAAAAAAAAATGCATCAAAAAAAGCAAAGCAATACTGAATAATCCTTTGCTACGATTTTATTCGAGAATTACTGCAAATTGCTGCACACATTTGCTGAATTTTTCTGTTTGAAAGAAAAACAAGACCTTCCGGCTTATTCGGAAGGGTAGGTTGATTTCTCTTTCCTTATCAAGCAGCCGTCATTTTGATTCAAAATGGCGCCACTTCGTAGAAATATTGATGTAGGCTACGCACAAATGGAGTTTTAAGCAAATCGGTTCATAAATACATTTTTATGTGAATTTAAAATTTTCAAGTGGCTGGAGCTTCGAAACAAAATGGTGGGTTAAGTTGACAAATATATGAAATGTATTTGCGAGATAAGTCTACTGTACACATATAGTTCGAATTAATTCAAAATCTCAAAAGTCATCGTGTTGAAAAATTAAGTGACTGCCACTTCGATCAAAATGGCAGAGAAAATTGCTCATCTAAGATATCGTTGCAAATTTGAAAAAAAAAAAATTCTAGAAATTCTTTCAGAGAGTCTTAGTAAGTTGATAAAAATGTTAGTTTTCTGCATTTCTAGTTTGTTTTAGCATTAAAATAGCCTAATTTTTCCTTTAAAGCGCATTAAAAACATCCAGTAATGCAGGTAATAGATTTGGCGCAGAATCTGGCGACTTTTCTACAATGGCGACTTTTTTGGCGACTTTTGGCGAGAAAATACTTATTATCGATATACCAAAGATGGACGCAATAACGTGATTGGTTCACGAGTTACGTGAATTTTCTAGAATTTTGTTGTTTGAATGATAAATCCAATTTCCAACTTTGATTTGCATTGATTAAGTATTTCTAAAGTTACCGTGATAACAAATCTCCAAGTGGCCGCCACTTGGAAATGAAATTGCGGATCAAGTCACCAAGTGAACTTATCCTAGATATTTGAACCATAAGTTCACTATCCAACTTTTATTTGAATCAGTTTAGTTTTTTAAAAGTTACCGTGTGGCATATTTTGAAGTGGCAGTGTGATTTCAAGTGGCTGGAACTTAGAAACAAGATGTCGGGACAAGTTGCCCAGTGAAAACATTCAAGATTATATGATAATATCACTGTCCAAATTTGGTTCGATTTGGAGTATTATTTAGAAGTTATCGTGTTTTTAAATTTTCAAGTGGGAGCCTGATTTCAAGTGGCCCCGCTTAACTTAAGATATCTGCCACTTTATTAAAAATGGCGGATATAGTTTATTAACACACTTCATTGAGATCATTACGTGATCTGTATTTACATCACAATTCAAACAATTTCGGAATACGCTTTTTATAATTTAAATTTGAAATTTTCAAGTGGTCTCCACTTGAAAACAAAATGGCGGTGCAACTTGGATAACAAACTCATCTAAGATATTTATAAGATAAGTTAAGACACTGTTCAAATTTAGTTCCATTTGGAGTATTATTTCGGAAGTTATCATGGTTTTAAATTTTCAAGTGGTGGTCTGATTTCAAGTGGTCCCGCTTAACTTAAGATATCCGCCACTTTATTAAAAATGGTAGATAAAGTTTATTAATAAAGTTATTTGAGACACTTGTATAATCTATGTATACATCAAAAAAAAAAAAAAAAAAAAATCGGAATACACTTTTTTAGAATTTGAATTTGAAATTTTCAAGTGGTCTCCACTTGAAAACAAAATGGTGTAGCAACTTGGTTAACAAATTCATCTAAGTTATTTATAAGATAGGTTAAGACACTGTCCAAATTTGGTACGATTTGGAGTATTATTTCAGAAGTTATTATGATTTTAAATATTCAAGTGGTAGCGTGGTTTCAAGTGGCCCCGCTTAACTTAAAATATATATCACTTTATTAAAAATGACGGATAAATTTCATTAATAAACATTATTGAGAGCTTTATGTGGTCTATATTTACATCAAATTTAAAACAAATTCGGAATACGCTTTTTACAATTTGAATTTGAAATTTCCAAGTGGTCTCTACTTGAAAACAAAATGGCAGAGCAACTTGGTTAATAAACTCATCTAAGATATTTATAGGATAAGTTAAGACACTGTCCAAATTTGGCTCGATTTGGAGTATTATTTCGGAAGTTATAGTGATTTTAAATTTTTAAGTGGTAGCCTGATTTCAAGTGGTCCCGCTTAACTTAAAATATCTGCCACTTTATTAAAAATGGCGGGTAAACTTCATTAATAAACTTCATTGAGACCCTTATGTGGCCTGTATTTACATCAAAATTGAAGCAAATCTTGCTTTAAATATGCTTTTTACAATGTCGGTTTGAAATTTTCAAGTGGCTGCCACTTGAAAACAAAAACTCGGAGCAACTTGGTTAACGAACTCATCCAAGATATTTATAAGATTAGTTCACTGTCCAAATTTGGTTCGATTTCGAGTATTATTTCGGGAGTTATCGTGATGACAAAATTTTCATTATAGATAGATAGATAGATAGATAGATAAACGAAGTGATTGCAATAGGTCGATTTCTAAAGAAATCAACCTAAAAAAGGGGAGGTTTACATTAAGGGACCGCTAAATATCCTGAACTTTACTGTAGTTTATTTGAAAACCGCTCTAAAAAGGAATGAAGCCAATTCCTCTATTTTAAGATCTAAAACAGACAGACACATATTACAGAACATATTACTTGGTTAAAAATTTAAGGGTAATACAAAATATCTAAACCCATTTTTGTTATAAAAAGCATTGTCGCAACGCAAGTAGTAAACAGCTGCATGGCGCTTCATATTACATTATTCAACATTTGTTATTGTGCGTTTTTTATTTTTTTCAGCTATTTTCAATGAATTTTTCACTTTCCCTGACTTTTATTTTTATTTTTTTTTTTTTTTTTCAAATTCTAAATTATTGTGAAGGAAAAAGTGAAAAATCTATAAAGAAACTGATTAGTAAAAAAACGCGCAATCGCAAGTATGAGAAAACTTAACCTGAAGCGCCATCTAACCATTTACTACTTGCGTTTCGACTGGTTTTGACCATGCTATGTATGACAAAAATTACTCATATAGATGTGTTCCATCTCCCTTTAAATTTTTACCAAGAATTTTGAAACAACCTGTATAGAGAAGACATTAGAGAATACAGTAAATAATTAGTTTTAGTTATATTTTGTTACCTTTTGTTATCTACTAAACATATATTAATAACTGTATTTTAGCTTAAATTTTGATTGCATTAAATGATGAAATATATTAATTTGCATCTTTCCGATTTAGTAAATTAAACATCAGTGACATACGTGATTTCCTATATGAAAACATCAGAGAAAGAGCAATTGCACGACAAATTCTCTTGTGAGAGAAAATGGCATTCTTGTTTATTTATTACTTTTATGTCCACAGCTGCTATCTTTTCCAACGACCGTAACGGCAATTATAGCGCGAACGCAAAAGCCAATACTTGTAACATTTTTGTAAAACCAAAATTATATAAATTAAAAGATATATATTTAGAGCTTTCTGGGATGAATAAAACTTTTATTGGTGTTAAAAAATAATTATTATTTATAATAATAGTGTTTGGTGTTTGATAAATAATTTATTTTGTTATTAAGAATTATATTGTGTTATTTTAATAGAAATCCTATTAAAATGGAATATTTCTTAGAGCGATATTAGATTAAGAAGACTGGTATACTACGGTTTTCAATATGAACTCTTCAGAAATAGTGGATATTAAAAATTAAAAAATCGAAAATACAGGGTGTCCCATAAATAGCGGCCAAACTCTTCACAGCCAGATTCCTCATTGGGAGTACATAAAAAATCTCGGAAGAACTGTACCCGTACGATCCATAGTTTACGAGAAAAATACAAAAAACAAAGTATGACGTCACAGCAGGTGCAAGGAAAAAACACCGTATTGGACACATCAACAGCAGTATCTGCATATCTTCGATATGCACGGTGGACATTTTGAACATCTGCCTTTATAAATATGTGCAAATACTGCTGTTGATGTGTCAAATAAAGTGATTTTCCTTCCACGGGCTGTGACGTCATACTTTGTTTTTCGTATTTTTCTCGTAAACTATGGATCCTACAGTTACAGCTCTTTGGGCATTTTTTATGTACTCCCAACGAGGAATCTGGCTGTGCAGAGTTTGGGAGCTATTTATTGGACAACCTGTATATTGAATACAATGTAAATTGTTGGATTATTTTTAAATTTATCTAAGTATGAAACATCTATGAGTTTTTATTTCGCAGTAATTTCTTTGTTGAAAAATAAACATTAAAATTTAGAAAAATAGAAAAAATATAACTTTCTAACAGTGAAATAAGAATTAAAAAAAAAAAAAAAAATTGAAGGTCTATTCAATAAATTTAATTTTACTTTTGTGTGTGCTAACTTCTATAATAAATATTGTACAATTATGCATTATAATTAAATGTAAAATGTTAAAGAACATACAATCAAAATACTAAAGGTATTATTACTTTTATGTATATGCAAAGCTAGGAAAAAATATTGCTCTGGGATGATCTAATTTACTTCTATTTTCGAATATATGGGGATATTTATACAAGATTACTATTTTATTCTACATTAGTTAAATATTACTTACGTTGTTTTGGTCCGTCCAGTGAAGAAAAAATCCATTTGCATCTACTCTTAAAGTGACTGGTGTACCAACTGCTGAGTCCTGCAAAAGAAAGCAATATTACATTCTATATTAAGTTATGGTAAAACAAACAAACAAAAAAAAATCTAAATACAATTATTAAAAAAATACGACATACGTTTGAAAATAATGTGTTTCATTCACTAATGTACATATCTTTTTAAATACAGCATTTTAATAAAAAAATATGATAACAAATCTTATGCAATAAAAATGAAAATTTCCTTTATTTCCTTTATAAATCAAATAACCTAGAATACGTTTAAAAAAAGATTAATTCCCTTAGAAAAAAATCCGTTAAAATTTACAAAATAAAAAATATTTCCTTTTTTATTCAATCTCTTTTAAATTTTTACTTTTTTAACATGTGCCGTAAAAAAATGAATTAATGCGATTAGTAGAAATAAAGTTTTCCAGATGCTATTCTTAGAAGATCGATAGCATAAAAGAAACATTGTAAATGGAATCTTTAAAAATGTTGAATTTTTTATAAGTATTTTCCCCTATCAACGCTAAAATTTTCATTAGAAGTATTTTTTTTTATATGGAAATTGAAATGATTCTTAACATTTAGCTTTCTAGAGATTTATTTAAAACCAAGTTTTATAAATCTGTAAAAATCTGGATAAACCTATGGATTTTTTTTTTACTTTTTGCAAGCATTGGCAAAAATTTTATCTATAGGATTTTGATTGATTGAATGAGTGTTAATGGAAGGTCTTAACATCTGAATTTTTTTTTTCTGCTCTTATTTTCAAATAGTTATATATTTAATAGAATTTTCTTTTTATGTTTAAATAAATAATTAAATATTTATAAAAAATACCTTTTGTAGACGTAATATCTATTTCTGTTAATTTTAACATCATATAAATATATCTAATAAAATGGAAAAGATCAAAGGTTCTAACTAATTGAATACTTAAAATTATGCATATCCACATTTAGAAAGTGAGTAATATTATATTGAAATTTAAGCCTTTCATATTCACATCGGTACGGATGTGTGTGTGTGTGTGTGTATATATATATATATATAGTACTCAAATGGTAGGATATTTAAAAAACTTTCATTTTGTCTTTAATTCCTTAATGGTGTATTTAGACATAACTAGTAAATGAAAAAATGCGTAAAAAGTTACGGATATTTACAGTCGGCAGCAAAAGTATCCGAGCACTAGTAATAATCCTTGTCTAAAAAGAGTACACTTACTAATGCTTTGTTAAATAAATCCTAGTCGAGTCATGTTTTTAGTCAGTCTAAGAACATGATTCGACATGGATTTATTTAACAAAACAGTACTAAGTAAATTTTTTGATATTGGAATTATTGGCTAGTGCTCGGATACTTTTGCTGCCTACTATATAATATCGGTTGTAAACTTCGGGAGATTTCGTTCGAAATTTGACATAATTTGGATGATTAAGTAACATTCTTCACATAACATTTTTGTAAGGTCCTTTGTAATAATTAAGAAGCCTAAAAGAACATTTTTTCTTCAAAAAACATAAGTTTAAGCATCTCACTAATGTACGCTAATTTCACTTTGTTGATTGCAAAATAATGATGTTAAAATGCATTTAAACGAAATTTACCCCATATATCGTAATGATAAGAATTTTGGTGTGTCCCTGTACACAATTCCTAAAAAATATAGACATAAAATTATACAGCTATTTCTAAACAGAGCCGGAACGTGTGAGCCAATTTCCAAGTCAATCGGAGGATTTTTCGCTGTGGCTATCGCGATACATACAAATTCTTTCCATAGGCCATAATGATAAGAAAAATTTTGGCGTGTCCCTGTACACGAGCTAAAAATTAAATATACACTTAAAACTGTATAGCCAATTCCGTCGGGCTTATGAATATATATACCAAATTGCAAGTCAATAGCGTGACTTTTGCGGCCGCTATCACGGTACATACAAATTCTTCCCATAGGCTGTAATGATAAGAAAAACTTTGAGGTGTCCCTGTACACGAAATACAAACGGAATGCACACCCAAAACTATACAGACAATTTCGTGGAGATCATGAAAATGTGTACCAAATTTCAAGTAAATAGCGTGATTTTTGTGGCCACTATCGCACGACAGACAGACAGACAGACGGACAGACGGAACCCAAAATCTTTTGTAGTCCCAATAGAGGGCCTCCTCAGATGTCTTGGTAAAAATTTCAAGTCAATAGCTTGAATTTTGCGGTGGCTATTGGAGTACATATAAATTCTTCCCATAGGCCGTAATGATAAGAAAACTTTGACGTGTTCCTGTACACGAACTTCAAATGTAATACACCGGAAACTATACAACTAATTTTGTTGGGCTCATAAATATGTGTACCAGATTGCAAGTCAATATCGTGATTTTTGCGGCCGCTATTGCGGAACATACAAATTCTGTCCATGCGCCGTAATGATAAGAAAAAAAATGGCGTATCCCTGTACACGAACTACAAATGGAATACACACCCAAAACTAAACAGTTAAGATTCTGTGTGGTTCATAAATATGTGTACCAAATTGCAAGTCAATAGCTTGATTTTTGCGGTGGCTATCGCACGACAGACAGACAAACAGATAGACGGAACCCAAAATCTTTTTGAGTCTCAACAGAAAGCCTCCTCTGTCGTTTCGACAAAAATTGCAAGTCAATAGCTTGATTTTTGCGGAGGCTATCACGGTACGTACAAATTCTTCCCATAGGCCGTAATAATACGAAAACCTTTGGCGTGTCCTTGTACACGAACTACAAATGTAAGACACACCTAAAACTATACAACTAATTCCGTTGGGCTCATGAATATGTGTACCAAGTTCTAAGTCAATACCATGATTTTTGAGGCCGCTATTGCGCGACATACATATTCTTCCCATAGGCTGTAACGATAAGAAAAACTTTGGCGTGTCTCAGTACACGAACTACAAATGGAATACACATCTAAAACTATACAACTGATTCCGTGGGGCTCATGAATGTTGTACCAAATGTCAAGTCAATAGCATGATTTTTGCGGCCGTTATTGCACGACAGACAGACAAACAAACAAACACACAGACAGAAACCAATGCCATTTTGAGTCTCAACAGAGGGCCTCCACTGACGTTTCGGCAAATATTTCGCGTTATAAATATAACTTTCTGCACCACATACACAGTTTATTATTAATTGCTACCTACTTCTTAGGTATGTGTGAAAGCCGATTATATTCTCCTTTTTAACAAAATAAAATGAAATGGATAAAAATCTCTATATATTAAAAAAATGTTACTGTCATTGGTGTCAATTTTTTTTGTCTGCGACAGCATCTTCTAGCGGAGGGCAGGGTCCTTCGCGTCATGAGAGGTATCAATGTGTTCCGAATACTCCAAGGAAGACATTTCAGCTACTTAGAAATTTCTATCATTTTAATTAAAGAAGTTATTAACTAAAAACGACAAGTTCATGAAAGTACTCTATTTGCCATTTTGAAAAAAGTTTCCCACAGTGACGTTGTTCTTCTGTTATGAAGTCATTTTACCTGGAAAAATTAAAATATGATCCATGGTTGTACGTATTTAGGTAGTTAGGTTGGATTTAATGTCGCACCAGTACTACGCTATGGGTAATTGGCGACGGTCTGGGACGCACCCCTAGAGATGTTCTGGAGACATGCCATCACAATTTTGATCCTCTGGCGATCCCCGCCCCCCATTTTGGTGATCCCCAGAGGTATAGTGTGGATGGGAACATAATGGATTTTGCGGACACGACAGATTTTATGTGCACTAGCCAGCACTGATGTACACGACGGTCTTTGACAGGCTGAAGTATCGAATCGGCAATCTTACGATTCCAATTACGTGCTTGGCGCTTTACCGACTAGGGAACTGCGGCCGGAAACCATGGATGTAAAAAAAATAAATAAATAAATATCAGATTTTTTTCTCTACTTTTAGAAATTAATTTTCTTACACTTATAAATTAAAAAATGATCCATGATTGTAGGTAGATAGATAATTAGGTAGGTTGTGTTTGACGTCGCACCATTACTGCGCTAAGGATAAGTGGCGACGGTCTGGGACGCACCCCAATGGATGTTTCAGAGACATGCCACTACAGTTTTGGTCCTACACGAAGGGGATGGCTCCCCCGCTTCGGTGGCCCCCAGAGGTATAATTTTGATGGAACATGGAGGATATTGCGGACATGACATATATTACGTGCACCAGCCACCATTAGTGTACACAACGGTCTTTGGCCGGCTCGAGAACCGAACCCGCAATCTTCCAATTACGAGCTCGGCTCTCTACGACTGGAGTACCGCGGTCCAGATCTAAGGTTTTAAAAAAAGTAATAAAAAGTGTCATAAATTAAAGATGTAATGTAAAATGGTCTAGATATTAGGAATTTATTTCTATTATATATATATATATATATATATATATATATATATATATATTATGTATTTAAATTTGACATTGCATATGAGGGTTTCCATGATAATTTTCTGATTTTGTCTTGTAATATGCACTATTAATATTCCTTTTCAGTGAAAGAAAGCAGCGAGTAGGCGGGCAGAGCTCTGCATAAGTTAATATGTAAAGTGAGTCGCGGGGGAGGCGAAGCCTTCCTCGGGGGTTGGTGAGCGGAGCGAGCAGGGGGCAGAGTCCCCTAGTTCTTCAAAACAATGTTATGATTATTTATTTATTTTTATTTTAATTTAATTTAATTTAATTTAATTTAATTTATTTATTTATGTACTTATTTATTTATTTATTTATTTGTCATAAAATAATTATGAAAAAAAAAAAGTTTCTGCTTTATGTTGAGTAAAACTTGATTTAAAAAGAATTTTTAATTCTTATATTTAGTTTTTATGGAATATTTATTGCTAAAAAAGAATTTCTTTTCAAAAAAGAAAAATACAAGAGAATTTATTACTAAGACAGAGGTGACCATAATCCTTGCAAAAAAAAAAAAAAAAATAGTATCTGCGTGCAAATTTAAAATAAAATAAAGGAAAATGAAAAAAATGTTTTGTGATTCAGATTTTTTTTTTTTTTTAACATTCTTATAAATGTTATAATTAAAAATTCAGATTTTGTTGCATACTAATTAAAAAATGAAATAAAACACCATAAATTTTCCACCGCTATAAATTGTGAATTAAAATGAAATTATCGTTAACAAAAATCTATCTTTAATACTTTATAAACATATATTATTTATTACCCCTATAGTTTTATTACTCCTGGTTTATGTTTACTCGAAGCCATTTTTATACCTGACGGTATTACTTGCTGTCATTGAAAAATGAATATATATTTTTAACACCTGTATATTCCACTTTTAACTTTTTTTCGAATGTCTTTCAGATATTTGCGATAAATTTTGTCTAAGCTACTCCACCCGTTTTCAAGAATCCATTATCAATGGATTGGTCCGCAGAAGCTCCGTTTCTCTCAACAAGTGCGAAAAATCGATGCACTTTTCCTGGGTTAAGAGAAATGGTTCTATGGTGAAACGTGAGTAATCTCTGAATCAACAGGTAATATAATACAGGTAAAAATATTTTAAAGAATACTGAATATACTTTTAAAAAGTATATTTCTGAGAAATATAGGTCCTTTTCGAGAATCATGAGTGACCATTTATAAACGCGCTTTTTGGAAATGTTTAATGGTGAATTTCTGATATAAAATATTGTGCCATTATGTAAATAAACAGGAAAATATATACCACATAAATAAGTAGTAAGCAGGAATTATATAAAAATATCGTACGAAAAACAATTGTAAACGTTACATGGAAAAAGAAATGTAATTAATTAACTTCCACAATTTATCGTAAATATTCCTTTTTAGGTTAACACGATATTTAAAAAAGCCATATATCATACACTGTAAGAAATTTCACCATTAGACTGAAAAATACATCCCAATCACGGAACATAAAAATAAAGCCATAGACTTTTTTCAGCGCTAGCCATATAATGCAACGGACAACTCTCCGGTTTTCCTGAAATTTCTTAGAGCGTTAAAAAAAAAAAAAAAAAAAAAAAAAAAAAGTTTCAAGAAAGGTTTTTTTTAATGAATGTTTCCTGTACGTATTAAAGTAATGTTTTATCAAGAAGATTAATAAAAATTTCTATTCTTCTATGTAATATTTTTCGAATGCAGAACAGGTACGATAAAATTTGTCGAAACTATACGATAGAGACGTAAAGTCTTGTGTGATTGGCCAAACCAGATCGGATATATCAAATCATAGAGATTTCGGCTACAAAAATTTAACCTAATGCACTTGAAATGCACATTTTCTTAAAGAAATTGAAAAAATATTAACTTGTGTTGAAACATATGCTCAAAATCTCATATTTAGAAGAATTTATAACCAATTAAGCCTCGCATTTCGTGTTCGTCTATTTAGCAGGATGATGGTGGCGTCATCTGTTGATCGAAATTGGAATCATCATAGTAAGAACAATTTAAAAATGCGATACTAAATAAATTTTGTAAGACAAAATTATATAGATTTTCAGATTTTTCATTCATTATAAATAGAATTAATGTTATTTCTTCTCATTTATTATATCGATACATTTATTAACTATGGAATTTCGGTTATGTATGGTAATATGGTAATTCATTCCGTCAAATTTTATTATTTGATTTTTAATATAATAGTAATTTAATTTAATTCTAAGACTTTTTAACTTAAAAATCTGTTTTTATTAGAATTGAAATTATAATGCAAATAACAATGATTTAAATCTCTTTCATTGAGAAAAGAAAAACTAAAAAAAAAAAAAAAAAAAAACTTTTATCATTGTAAAACTACCGGCATATTACTCCAAAATATTTTTGTCATCTTACCCCAAAAACTTGAACTAGACGAAAGCTTACTAACTTACAAAAGGAAAACCGGCCCTTTCATAGGTTTGGCGGAAAGGCCAAAAACTGTACTATAAAGAATTACCCGAATTATTTTTATCCTGCTTAAACTACATGTATACCCTATTTAAACCATGCGTATGTATGGTTTACATACGTATTTACGAGGCAAGTCAAAAATTAATTTTAACACCTACTAGATGTGAAGAGTGATGTATTTATCGATTAGATCTAAGAAATACCTAAAAATTCGTAAATATGTACACGTCATCCTGTCCAACGCGGCATCTTACCCCAGTTTACACTCTATAAAGAATATATATATATTCATATATGTGGTAGCGAGCCCTTACTTCCCCTAACATTGGAATCCAAAGCTGCCCAGTTTCCCTTTTGCCGTAGCCTGTAACTCCAAAACAGCTGAGTTTCCCGTAGCGATGTGATGAAGAGTGCAGAATCTTACCGGAAGGATGACAACTGTGACGTAGACGGGCGCTGCTTCCGGAACGCACGTCTGCTGAGAGCGTTCGGAGAGAGAAGTTCAGTCGACGGACGGATGGCAAGGAATGCACATTGACGAGTGCGCCTCTTGTTTTAGACGACGTTTAGCAGTGCCGGAGCTTGGTACGAGACCGCGTACTTTTTGTTTTGAAGTAACTTAAAAGCGAACTTAAGAGTGATTTGTTTGTGCCGCGAACTGTGTTAAACGAACTGTTAAACGAACATTTGATCAGCAACTTTAATTCATATTAACGTTTTTGTATATTTGTACATAATACCTTAATTTTCTATTAAATTTTAAATGATTAGTAATTATTTGAATTAGTACTTTGTGTTTTAAAAGCCCACAACAATCGCCCTTCCCACAAAAAAATTCAGAAGTGGGATGGATCGTAAATTTTGATTTTAACGTAAATGTTTAAATAACTTAAATTTCGGATGGATCGTGAATTTTAATTTAACGTAAATTTTTGATATAACGTAAACTTTTAATGAACCACAAACTTTGATTAAACATAGACTGTTATTAAAACATAGACTTCATGGAACGTTGAAAAAGAACGATTTTTTTTTTTTTAATTAACCGAACTTTTGAAATATTGACTAAAGATTTAAAAAACAGTGTTGAAGTTTCTTCGCATTCTTAATCATGCTATAAACAGTGGTTGAAGTGCGGAGTGTTTCGCCTGATTTAAACCCTCGCTGGATAAACAAGTGTATAAAGTGTGAAATATCCTGCAAAGTGTTCAAGGATTAAAAAACGACAAATCGACTGGATGGGGATTTGAACAAAAATTTAGAACAACAAAGCACCTGCTGTTTCTACTCTGTGAAGGTACGTAAATTTTGTTTTGTTGCAAGATGGTTTCTCTTGGGAACATTCCTAAAATTGGTGTTGCACTAAGTCAGGAAAAATATAACAAAATTAGAATTCTGCATCGGTTTTTATTCGATGACAACGGTGATCGGAGGAACAGATGCAGAATAAAATTTTACAGGATTCACTTTCGCCGTTGGCGACGAAAATTACATTCAAAAACAAAAAATTATAAGTGATAATTTTTCTTTGAATGAACTTATCATCATCTGTAATATATTAAATGTCCCTTTTGATGGGAGCAAAGACGAATTAAGAGATAGATTGTTATTAAACCTATGTGATATAGAGTTATTAAAACAGGAAAATTCCGAGAATAATTCAGATGATGAAGATTTTGTAAACGAATCGAGCAGTGAATCCTAAATTCAATCGGAAAGTGGCGATAATGGCGTCACGAAAATTGATTCCTCGGTGCAATGTCATAAAAATAATGATAATAATGATGATGATGTTGTTGATAATTATGATAAAACCAGAAAGAGAAACATTCATTGTGTAAATAGTAAAAATGTTGGAACACATGGTGCAGTTGTATCATTCAACGACTTTGAAAATAGTATTTCAAAATTTAGCGGTGAGCCGCATGAGAACATAATCGAATGGTTTACTGAATTTGAAGAATTAATAGAAATGTTTAATCTTAACGAACTGCAGAAAATTATTTTTTGTAAATGATCTTTGAGCGGAAACGCTCTGCTATTTATTAAGTCTGAAAAAGCGCTATTTACATATAAAAAACTAAAAAAAGCGCTTATCGATGAGTTTAAATTTGAAATTAACTCTGCCTCATTGCATGATATCTTGAGTCAAAGGAAAATTAGAGGCAATGAGTCAATTACGGAATATTTTTTTTTTTTAAATGCGTGCACTATGCAAGAACGGGCACATTGATGATGCCGCTATAATGCACTATGTGATCCAGGAAATTAATGATAGATCAGAACATAAAATTATGCTTTATGGGGCTAGAAATTTACATGACTTTAAAGAAAAAATTAAATTATATGAAGTTTTCAAAAAAGATAATGAGAAAAATAAATTTAGATTTAATAAAGTAGATAATGCAAAACCGAAACACATAGAATACAATGTATATGAAAAATTTAGTCGTAAAAGTGAAGTAAACAAACTCTGTTATAATTGTGGAGATAAAAACCATTTGTCTAGGGATTGTCCTCATAGAATGAAAGGTATGAAATGTTTTTCCTGTAAGCAATTTGGGCATAAAAGTTCGGAATGTCCAGGTTCAAAACCCGAAGTTAAGGCATTGTATATTGGTGTAAATCGTAATTTGAATAAAATTATACAAATAAATGATATAAATTTCAGTTGGATCATTGATACGGGAAGTGAAGCAACATTGTTGCGCAAGAATGCTTTTGATAAATTGAATATTGATAGATTAAATCCTATGAGTACTACTTTGAAGGGGATCGGGAAAAGTTCCATAAAGCCGTTAGGTTCATTTGATGCTGATCTTAAAGTTGACGAATTTGAAAGTAAAACTAATAGTATTTATGTTGTAAATAATGATGTAATACCATATGATATGATAATCGGCATGAACGTGTTAATGTTAAGTGAAACAACGATAAATGAAAAAGTATCTTTATGAAAAATAAATCTAACTCACTTGAAGTAAATCTAGTAACAGTTCTTCCAGTAAATGCATATAAAAAAAGAAATTAAGACGAATGTTGTTATTGATGTTCCTATTAACTGTAAAAACAAAATTTTTGAGAAATCCCTAGAAATATATGAAACATTAATTAGTGTTGAAAAATGTGAAAATAAAACCCCTCAATCTGTTATGCTGGCAAAAAAATCATTAGAATCTTCCGAAAAAGCTGTAAGTGAAAATGACGACGACGACGAAAATGACGAAAGTGATGACGATAAGAAGATGCTTTTAGAGGACGATAATAGTGCAGACGATGACAGTGAGGAAGAGGGGGAGCCTCGACGAAAGGGACGAAGTCAGACGAATGTTTCTCAAATGAAATTGCAAAATCAAGAAAACACTTATTCGAAGAAAGATGAAAAACAAGTCCTACTTGAAAAAATTTCGCAGTTAGCCGAAGAGCTGAAAGAGTTGAAGGAAAAAGTTGACAAAATTCCAAACTCCTTTAAAGAAAGAAATTGAGAAAAAAGCTATTGACGATAGATTCCATTGATTGCAAAAGACTAAATATCCCAAAAGAAGAGACTGCCAGTGTAAATTTGAGAAAATTATTTATTCCATCACTTCCATTGAAGACTAATATTAGCGAAATAGCTGCATTATTTCCCAAAGCTGTGCAAATACAGTTAGAAGTTTTCCCTGCATATAAGAGTGCTACTATAGACTTTTTGACTGAACATGACGCTGCAGAGGCCTTAAAAGACATTAAAACTGAGAATGATCAATTAGAGGTTCTCGAGTTCGAGTCCCAAAATAACTTTGAATCCCAGATTAAAGACTTGCGTACACATGTACAAGAACAATTTACTAAAGTTAAAAAGAAAAATAAAGCAAAATATAAATTGTGTAGACAACCACCAAAAACTGTTACAATGGGCGACCAAGTTGTCATTAAGCCAAAACTGATATACTTTTGTGACTGTAAAACAGTGAACATTAAAAATGAAAATATTGATGATATAATTAGAAATGGATGCCATGAAGGCCCCCATTGCACATTCATTCATGCTAGATTCCGCAAGCGTGGAATCACTTAATTAAAAAAAAAAGTGTCAAATTTGAAATGTACTGTAAATAAGTTTGTTATTGTTTTGTGTTGCTTTTGTGTTTGTTTTTTTGTATTTTTCAGTGTGGCCGCCTGGAGGAGAGGTCGACGCATTATGGCCGAAAATGTGGTAGCGAACCTTACTTCCCCTAACATTGGAATCCAAAGCTGCTCAGTTTCCCTTTTACCGTAGCCTGTAACTCCAAAACAGCTGAGTTTCACGTAGCGATGTGATGAAGAGCGCAGAATCTTACCGGAAGGATGACAACTGTGACGTAGACGGGCGCTGCTTCCGAAACGCACGTCTGCTGAGAGCGTTCGGAGAGAGAAGTTCAGTCGACGGACGGATGGCAAGGAATGCACATTGACGAGTGTGCCTCTTGTTTTAGACGACGTTTAGCAGTGCCGGAGCTTGGTACCAGACCGTGTACTTTTTGTTTTAAAGTAACTGAAAAGCGAACTTATGAGTGATTTGTTTGTGCCGCGAACTGTGTTAAAGGAACTGTTAAACGATAATTTGATCAGCAACTTTAATTCATATTAACGTTTTTGTATATTTGTACATAATACCTTAATTTTCTATTAAATTTTAAATGATTAGTAATTAATTGAATTAGTACTTTGTGTTTTAAAAGCCCACAACAATCGGCCATCCCCCCCCATATATATATATATATATATATATATATATATATATATATATATATATATATATATATATATATATATATATATAACAATGTTTGAGTATCTGTCTTTGGAATAATAATCGAATATTAATTTTGGAGTTCATTTTTAATAGTCATCGAATGACTATTGTGTCTAGGTACTCCATATTCATTAATTATGATATTTATTTTAATAAGATTTTACAGATTATCTAAAATATACATATATATATATATTTGTAACTAAAAATTTTTCGATAGCATTGCTTTTTCTAGATCTATGATACAGCACCAATGTATTATAATTCCAATCTGAAAACTCATTTGAGACATCAAATATTTTACAAAATTCATATTCGCTAAAAACAAAAAATATTGAGTGTATATTCGTGTAACGTAATTCAGTAATATAGTACAAAACATCCAAAATTCTTAGAACGGAAAATTTTCACATAACCTTTATAACATATTCGAATTTTCTAGAAGCTTATGTAATTTTTTTGGTAAGATTACATTCGAAATATTTTTAGCTTTATTTAAAATAAAAGTTACGTTAAAAGGCGAAAACATGATGCATTTTACAATAATATAATACAGCCGAACCTCGTTAACGTGAACACTGTTAGTGTGAATTACTTTTAACACTAACTCTTTCCACATTCCCCGTCAAAATGAAGATCAATTTAGTTATATAATGATTAGTTACTGATAGCATAAACTACTGATAACTTGAACATTTTTTTTTTTTATCCCCATTGGGTTTCACGTTAACGAGATGCGACTGTATTTAGATATTGTCACAAGGGAAATATTCTATAAAGGTTATACAGCAGAGGAACAAGCAAGATATGTGCACAAAAATTGTCATTTTGAACCTTACGGAAATTCTCTAGAAATTCATTGCTAAAATGCTTTTGTTTTACAAAGAAATAACAATGAAATCTTTCAAACAGTTCTGAATATACTTATAGGACTATTAATGACAAAAAAAATAAATTTAACAAATCAGTTTTACTGTATATTAAATATAAGGATTTTCAAAGGCAAAACACCGATTAATTATGTATTTTGTAACGTTAAAGCAAATAATTATACTGCAAAATGATAAAAATATTGAAGTAAAAACTGTCAGAACAATATTTCGATACAAAATCTTGGATTTTTGGTACTTTAGAGTCTTGCTAAAACTCGGGATCTTATGATTTTCGGATTACTCAGACTTTATATATATTTATCCAATATTGGACAAATTTCTACTAATTGGATTCATAAATGGAATATCCGTTCGGATATTGTTACTATATATGATGGGGTTCCGTATCCACAGAAGAATTATTCTAAAGAATACATTAAAATTGTATTATTATTATTATTATTATTTTCTTTCGTAGAAATATATTGATTTACGAATAGAAATACTACACAAAATATCGGTGCATCAACACACAATATTTTGGTTGTGACCTAGGAAATTTATAGCTAGGGATGTAAAATGAAATTCAAGTAGTGAATATATATTTTATTTATAACTAATTCTAATATAGACACGTTAAATTTGTATTATCATCAGAACCAGCTTGATCATAAATTTTTAACTGGAAGCTATTAATTTTATTATACTAATTGTGTTATAATTTACGGCAATACCTTTCCTATTTAAACTTATTTATGAAATGAAATGTAGCGTAAATGTTAAATTAAACCAATTTTGGAAAAAAATGCAAAAACTGTAGTTATAAACCAATTGCGAGTTTTAAATGAAGATAAAATTTATTATTTAAAGCACAATTTTGAAGAATATTACAAATCACGGTGAGCTGCATTATAGAAGAAAGACTGATTTACTTCCACAATGCATTACAAATACTCTTTCTTATAACATAAAACCGAAATGTGAATTTTATTTCAATTGCCTCTGATTCTTTTTATATCAGAATATTTATAAAACAAATTCCGTTATTCTTATTTAAATTTCCTTTCTCACGTTTAATGAAATATTTATTTGTGATGAATTATTTCATTTGGCAAACACTTTTAGACCATTAAATTTAGATAATCGGAAATATTTTGAGTAAGAAGTTTGGTTTTTTAAATTGAAGTTATTCATGCTATTCAAATTTCCATTTACATTTTTGCATGTAGTTGTTAATCAGGTTAAGTGAATCTGACAATAATGAAACTTATGTAAAACATGTATATTTGATAAAATAATATTTAAAAATTCAAATCACATATTAAAGAGTCACATAATTTTACATAGTATATAAAAGAACATATGTCCGCATGAAGTGGTTATTGAAATTCACAAATCTATAAAATGTATATATATATATATATATATATATATTATTTTATTTTATTTTATTTTATTTTATTTTATTTTATCTTATGCAATTTATTAGTCATTTTATATTTTGAACTTGTTTCTTTGCAATAACCTTTATTACTGAAATATTTTCTAATATCAGTTTATTCGGAGCTTGCACATGTACATATTTGTTCAGTGAAACATTTAGGAAAACTTAAAATAAAGCATTTCAAGTTAAATAACGGTGAAGTATTTGATATGTATTTTATGCAACGGTAAAAATATTTATTAAAACACTATTTAAATGAACATGGAATTAATATATATATATTTCATAGTAGAAATCAATACATATATATAATATAAAAACTCTAAATTATATGAAATAAGAGCAATATCTAAACAAATGAAAACCGAAATAACTATATAAAGGAGTAACGGCCCTCACAGCTTAAGAGGGTTAGAGTGGGTTAAATCTCTGCAAGTTCACATGATAAAGAAAAAATTTAAATGAAAATTTTAGTAGTATTAAGTGAAATATATATATATATATATATTATAATTATTGATATTTATAAACCAAATTTTTATAAATTAAATCGTACATATATATATTTTGATTTAAAATAAGTATTGACATTTGTAATTCAAATTTATTTAAACTAAATGAAACATTTATATTTTATTCTAAAATATTATCCACTTTGTACAGCTCTATTTAATGATAAAACATCAAAATAAAACAACATAAAAGTCATTATCTTGCATTTATAAATATACAGAGAAATATTAAAAATAATCCGTCCTAATTAACGCAGTACAATAATAATAAATCCCATATTCAACATAGTTACTTCAGCATCTTTTTTTAGTGTGGTACCAAAATATTATTTATAAAAATTAGAATTTAATAGAATGATACACTATATATACATAGCTGCCAACCTAATCCGGGGTATTTTTAGTACCCGCCCATTTTTTCACACCATGCAGTTTTTATAGTAATTTTATGTTGGCAGCTCTGCATATATATATATATATATATAACTTTGTATTTTATGATAAAAAATTAAGAAACTCAGTCCCTTGAATTACATAATTATTAATGAGAGTTTTAAAATTATATCTATTTTTCTGGAAAAGAAACGTAATCTTTACATTATTTTACATTAGGATGAGAAAGAAAATATTCACAAAAATGAATTTGATAATCAAAAATTTACAAACTAACTAAGTTATTATTTAGATAAATTTTGTGAAGAAACAAACCATTTCAAAATTTAAGTTCTTTATTTTTGCAATAACTTGCGAGTTTTCAAGAAATATTTTTGAATAATAATAATAATAATAATAATAATAATTCTATTTCAAGGAGTTTATAATAAAATCTACCTAGAAGTCAATTCAAATCATTAAAAAAAAAAAAAAAAAAAAAAAAAAAAAAAAAAATCCGTGTTGTTATAATAAAAATGAAAGAGATAGTAGTCTGATAGCACTGCTCTGCATAAAAATCGGCCCCAACACTATTTTTGCAAATTTTTATGTAAAATGACCTCCTGAATCCGAATATGACGCCCATTTTGCCCTGTCACCCACCGTTTTTTAGGGACACCCTGCTATTTTTATCACTTTTCGGAAATTTTATGGCTATAAATTTGATTTGTAAAGGGGGAGGGGGATAATTTAACTGTTAAATATCTTCTGGGAGGCTACAGAGTTGGAAAATTCTAATACATGAACATCTGCAGCAAGAGGAAAATTTAGAACCACTGAAATTATATATAACATTTGTTATATTTTACTAACCAGTTCTTATTATTTTTCATTGTGCATTTTATATTTATTTACTTATTTATTTATTTATGTGTTGAAATATTTTTTCTATTCTCCAATCAAATTCATGGCCGTAACATTACCGAACAGTGTTAAAAATTGGGGGAAGGGATGGCATCCCGAGAGAACGATGGGTGATTGGGCAAAATAGAGGTCATATTTCGGATTCAGGAGGCCATTTTACATACGAATCAGCAAGAACGGTGTCAGGTATTTTATTTATTTATTTATTTATTTATTTATTTTGCAGCGCAGTGTAATTACTAATAATATATTAAATTCTCGGCTCATTTATTTGAGATATTAGAAAAAAAAACTCTGCATGCAAAGAAACAATAATATATCAATTGTTGTCCAGCTACAATGCTAAAAAATTATTGATTCTTTTTTTTTTTTTTTTGATAACTTATACTGTTATTTATGTTTCCGTATCATATTTAAAGAATTACGTTTAGTACATTATATAATTAAAAATCAGAGTTTTTTAATTAACAAACATTTTCATTACTTTTGTACATTTTGAAAGAATTATTCATTAAAGATTGTTAAAGTTTTTTAAATCATATCGGTATTCGAAAACTGTCAAATTTTAAAAATTTCATTAAAGAAGTTATTATAACAGTACTATCTAAAAAATTGTTCTTTACCCTAAAAATTCTTATAGTTTTTAAAAGCATTTATTTTCCTCTAGTTACAAAATATATAGAGAGGTCATTCTGAAATTTTTGAGACAGAGGGAGGTGGTAGGTGCAAAAAAAAAAAAAAAAAGATATTGGTTATATATGTAAATTTGAAATAGGTAAATTTGAATGATGTTGATGCGAGAGTATTATCACGCTCTGATTTTCAATAAATTTAAAGTGGTGTTAAATCAAGAAAAATGACATTAACGTCTGTAATTAGTATACGGATATGAAGATCCATCTCGAGCCACTATATTCAGATGGTTTACAGAATTTCGCAGCAGCGCCGAAGTTCTCTTCTGGATGAAGAATACACGGGAAGACCTTTGTCATCTTTAATCAAGGAATATGTGTTGGCTATATATTAGGGTGGAGTGAAAAAGATCGAAATTTTAAAAATGTTATCCAATTGACGATTAGAACGTCTGTCGTCATTCGACGTCATGATGAAATTTAACCTATAGGAGTCTTCATTTAACCCACAAATAAAGGACTATAGCCAATCATAGCGCAGCTTTTACCCACAAACAAAAGGAAACTCCGCCTCGTTCTAGTCGTCCATTAAATAGCACTAGCTGCCAAAAGTTGTGGTATTGATCCGTATATAATGTGATATTGTTTTCTAGAATTTTCCTAATTCATCTTCATTTGCCTCACGGGTCTTGAAGTTTGGGCTTCAAGGTCAAATGAAGATGAATTAAGAAAATTCTAAAAAAACAATATCACATTATATACGGATCAACACACAACTTTTGGCAGTTAGTGCTATTTAATTGGATAACATTTTTAAAATTTCGATGTTTTTTACTCCACCCTACTATACATGCGGTAATACATATGTCATGCTAATCTATTATAATATCTGCACTTACCAATTGAAACAGATAGAACTTAACCATGGATCCGCAGTATGCATAAAATTATTCACGGAGAATAATATGAATATTTTTTCACGCATATGAAAAAATTAGTTTGTTTCTGTATCCCCCATAATTTAACAGAACACGAAAAAAGCGATTTTTGTCAGAATCTGTAAAGAGGTCATAAAACTATTTAATAATGTTAAACATTACCTTAATTCCAGACTTATAACTCATGGTGAAACGTACGAATCGTTTCTTGACATTTCAGTACGTCAAGAAACTAAAGTATAGGTCTTTGAATATGACAACAAACCAAAAATGGTGAAAAGACAATGATAAATGGAAAAAAGTTATGCCATCAAGTTGGACGGACAAAAGACAGTGTTTACGGCTAACTAGTTCACCAGTTAGTGTCCAGGAAACTTCAAGTAGCGAATATGAGCGAATTCATGATTCTGTAAGGTTATGCAACTTTTCTTACATGATTAACAGGCGACTTTTTAGAACAAAAACCCATCAAAGTGATAGGACATCCACCCAACTCTCATGATCTTGCTATGTGTGACTTTAGTACCTATATTATTTAATGTAAATAAAGAATTACGTGTTCGTCGTTTTCAGTCTCAATGTGAGGCTGATGAGGCTATACAGGCATATCTTTCTACGATACCAAGAAATGGGTGGCTTGAAGCTTTTAATTCGCCTACTAAATTGCAACGATCCTGGAATGGACTATTTGAACACTCCTAAAATTTGGCATGTTTAACATGTATCGTTTAGCTGTATTTCAGAAATTTAAGAGTGACCATCGCATATATTATGTATTATAATATAATTTTCCTGTAACAATTAAAAAAAAAAAAAAAAAAAACTTTTTTTTTTTTTTTTTTTTTTTTTTTTTAAGAATTATAAAATAGATGAAGGTAATATTTAACGTTTATTATTTAAAATAAGATAAAAAAAAAAAAAAAATCCATACTCCGAATGATATGTCGTTGCAAATATATTTCAATTTCGCTTTTCTCCTGAAAAACAATATGTTATTTGAAACACATGGATTTTAATTTTCTGAATGTCACACATTTCGGTTCGTTTTAAATTTGTTCAAAAGAGACTAGAACCTTTCAGTAAAATTTATTACAATTCATTTTCTATAGTTTATTTTAACAAAGTATGTTAAGATAATGAGATTTATTGCAGTTTTCAGTTTAGTTCACAGAAATGTATGTGAAGTGAATTTATGAACCGTTAGTTTTATTATTGTTATCTAGTTTAATCTTGCTAGTGAAAATTTTCTCCAAAAATCCACCGTATTTTGTTTACGGCATTTGCAGTAACGTAATTTCTGAAACTGAAATTCAGTAAGCAGAGCCATATAATTTATTTAATTATTCAGAAAGACTTATAGAATATAATTTATAAAAATTCATATTATTATTTTTTAATTTACGTAAATGTCAAATTTAAACATACTAATTATTATATAATGTTTGCTTGTTTTTTAATCAGTTCTGTTTATTCCCGTGTAATTCTGTTGTTCCCCGCGGCATATTTAAAATAACATCAAACCTGACTTTGTAGGTGTGTTCTACATATTCTGCCATTATACTATATCTAAAATAATACTTCAGTTGTATTATACAGTGTTGGGCATAATTGATTAAAAAGTAATTGAATTACAATTAAATTATAATTATAATTATTTTACTTTAAATCAATTAAGAAGTAATTGATTAAAAATAAATTGAATTAATTATTCATTTTATTTGTAATAATTCAATTGATCTGTAATCAATTACTTGTTAAAAAATTGACAGTAAATTAATTGTAATTCAATTGTAATTCAATTATTTTTTAATCAATTATGCCCAACACTGGTATTATAAATATCAAATATTTAAATTCACGTTTTAATCTAGAGTATAGTAAACTAAATATAAAATATACGCATAAAATACATAATTTAAAAATTAAAATAATAAGACATATTATGAACATCAATAAAAATTTAATTAAATCGCATAATTTATTATTACATCGTTACATATTTATTTAAATAAATAATTCATCAAGTAAATATATAATTTTGAAACTGAAATTAAAGAAAATAAATAAATAAATAAATAAATAAAAATAAAATAAAATAAGATACCTTCATAAAGCATTTTAATCAATTTTAAATAATAATAATAATAAAAAAAAATATTTTAGTCTTATTTTAATTATTTTATTTTATGTAATTAACTAAATATTAGTACTTAAAATTTAATATAAAATTCATTGCATAAATGTAAAAACAATGTTAATACTGTAGGAAAAATGTATTTAATTACTCTTAGTTTGAATCTAAAGCATTTTGTAGGAGCATCAATTTTCATCTAGACGGCTGTAAGGCATGAGATCTGATCATGCAGTTATTTAGGTTTCAAGTGCTAGAAATTGCTTCTTGTTTTCCACGGATTGTTTGCTTGGAAGAGTCAAAGACTCCAGTTGGATCTAGCGTTAGATGGTGATGGTCTCGGTGAAAGTGTCTGGTTAAGCATAAAAATGCTGTGTTGGTGTAAAAGAATTGCCAATTATTCGAAAGTAATTTGTTGTTTGGTTCCAAGGGAGAGGAAAAACGAGTTTAAAAGAAGTTGAAAAGTTCCTCATTTTCATCTGAATATAGGCAGTTTTAGGATGGATGTTTTGTGGAAAATGAAGCGAATGATTCTCTATCTACAGGGTGATTATAATTAAAGTTACGATTTCAAAACGCTATAATTTTAAAACTAATCATCAGAGCGATTTGAAATTTTAGCAGAGCAAGCGTGAGGCAATAAAATTTTGTTTGGTAAAAGAAAAAAAAATAATTCTAAAATGTGCTGTTAATTATCCGTAAAGTATTTAATTCAAGAAACTCCTCTTTCTCTTTTTCACTACGGCTGTTTCCGCTGTAAACGCGTATTCTTGTCTTTTTGCTAAAAAAAATGTAGTGAACCCTTGAAGTCTATTATTTCCTGCTATTCCCTTTTCCTGTGTTAAATGAATCCATTTAGGCCTTTCTCCTAACATTACCCTGACAGCGCCATCTATAGGAACATGTTGGAACTACTTTTTTCCTCCTCCAAACAAAATTTCATTGTCTCACGATTTCTCTGGTAAAATATCAAATCGCTCTAATGGGTAGTTTTAAAATTATAGCGTTTTGAAACCGTAACTTTAATTATAATCACCCTGTATTTTCTTTAAAATGTGACTTCCGAATTAAGGCATTTCATGTTTTTTTGCGGGTGTTTTTAGAGGTGTTTCCTGTTCGTGTGTTTGGTGGTGTGTTTCGGCAATGCAGAGTTAGGATGATACTACGTAATTCCGAATCTAGTAAGTTCCTTATATTATATTTTCTTATGAATTAAAATCTGTTTAAATTAATTAAGTCTAAATTTGAGAAAGTTTTAAGATTCCCCTCCGTAGAAGTTAAAATAAAGAAACATAGGTTTTATAGGACATGCCCTTCTTTAAGCCAAAAAATATTTTACTCTACTTAATTTGGGAGACAACGAACAGGCTGTAAACCAGCCATTACACGGAAACAAAATTAAAAAAATATTTAACTG
>OZ005652.1:144895556-145073056 GCA_963930645.1 Salticus scenicus | reverse complement strand
AGCCCCCGCTCATCACTCTTGGAGCGATGTAGAGCGCTTCTAAGGGGACTACTCGCAGTTTATTGAAAAACTCAAAGAAAAAAAAAAAAAAAAAAAGAAAAATACAAAATTCGCCAGGCCTAATCCGGTCTAAGCCGACAGTGGGCGATTATTCAGGAGCTAAAATTGCCACACGCGACAGGTGGCATGAAGTATTAATAATCCTCGCCAGGCCAATGGCCGTCACGCGACATTGGTTGATGATCATAGACTGGGTTATGACTAATATTAATAACTATCCCTCCCATAATATTTTCAGTGACAGTCTGTCAGGTCTTCTAGCCATTGCTCGCCACAGGAGTAAACATCCACAGGTTATCTCAATTAAATCAAAACTTATTAATCTGGCTAAACATCTTTCCCTGGCACATGTTTCTGCCCACAGGGGAGTTCTCGGCAATGAACTTGCTGATTCACTGGCCAAGGCAGCCACCGAAAACAACTCAATAGATTTTTCACTCCCTGCCCCTCCCTCATACGTTAAACAAGTATTAAAACAACAATTACTTAGAGATTGGCAGAAACTGTGGGATACTTCTCCAAAGGGAAGATACACCTTTAATCTCATCCCACTCGTAAACTTAAATTCTTGGTGTCTTTCCCCCCCCCCCGACTGCTTTTCTGACAGGTCATGGCCCATTTCCATCCTATTTATACAGATTTCATTGCCGACGCTCTCCTCTGTGTCCTTGCGGGGAGGAGGGAACTCCTAATCACTATTATTACTACTGTAGTTTAACTTCTGCCTTTCACTTAAGAAATCCCACTCCCAGGCCAGCCGATTGGCTGTTTAATATCCTCAATAGAAAAAGCCTGCTTTCTAAACTAAATAATATATTTGAATTCCTTATGAATATGACTAATCTCACAGATTAATCTCACATCTGCTTGCTCTTGCTTTAAGCCACTTGCTCTGCCTTGCTCTACTTGCTTGTCACTTTTACAAGCCTTAAGACACTTGTCACTTTTCCACCAGCATAGAACATGCCGCTCCTTGTCGTGTGGGAGACCTGTCTCTAGCGGCTTTTGTAATTTTTTTTTTTTTTTTTTCACTTTTCCACCAGCATAGAACATGCCGCTCCTTGTCGTGTGGGAGACCTGTCTCTAGCGGCTTTTGTAATTTTTTTTTTTTTTTTTTTAGAGTTTAAATAAACTCCGGAAGAGGGGCCTAGCATAGCTGGAATCGCTCGACACTGCTCCTAGAGCGGTGAGCGGCACCTCTTCCCTGTTAATTGGTTGATGATGATTTTAGAAAAATGTTGTAGAAAAAAAAAAGTGCCAGGCCGTTATGGCCTCCCACGACAGATGGCACTAGGCTTGGAAGCACAGGTCTTGGGATTTTGTAGATTGTTCATGTTAGCTTGATAATGTTCATAAATTCATTAGATACATATGTTGCTGGGGTTTGCTGCACACTTAATTACTACACTGAAAGAACTGTGCAAGAACTGGAGAAACTGTGCAGAATGTAGATTTGCAGAATCATTATTCCAAATGACTATCAGCAATCCACTGCAGGTTTCAAACAAAAATTTCATAATACTAATTAAGATTGGAGGGAATCGAGGGAGAAAATCAAATAAGGAAATTGTTTACATTAAATTTAATCTATTGTATTGACGTATTCCATTAAAAAACTGAAAAATTTATTAAGTTTATTAATTAAAGGTTTCCTTGTTAGAATATTATTATGCCAGTTTTCTGGTCTAGGAGTAGGGTTTCTGAGATGATATTGCTGTGTTAATGGACAAGAGTAATAATAGTGATTAGGAGTTCCCTCCTCACCACAGGGACATAGGGAAGAGCGCCGACAATGAAACTTGAAGAGGTAAGAGGGGAAAGGGCCGTGGCCTGTTAAAAAAGCCGTAATGGGGGGAGTTAAAATCCAGGAATTAGTAGAGACCCGTGGGACCAGGGCGAAGGTGTATCTACCCTTCTCCGAGTTGTGCCACAGGTCTTGCTATTTTAATTTAAAGATTTGGTTGAGTTTTAATTTCACATAGGAGGGAGGGGCGGGAGGAGAAGGTTCTTTAAGAGCGAATTCTGTGGCTTCTCTGGCTAGGGAGTCGGCAAGCTCATTTCCGAGCACTCTCCTGTGGGCAGAAACGTGTGCCAGGGTTCATTTAAGATTAGGGTTCATTAGGGATTCCTTGATTTCTAGGATTTGTGGATGTCTACTCCGGTGGCGCGCAATAGCAAGCAGGTCCGAAAGACTGTCACTATAAATGCTAATTTGTTGTTGTTTATAATTTAGAGCTGCCCAATCAAGGGCTTTCTTAATTGCAAACAGTTCCGCTTGGAAGACTGTGTTAAAGTCCTCGAGCCTCCCCACCCACCGATGAACTTCGCGGTCATGATCGAATACACAGAAAGCCGAAGCTACTCCAGCGTCGCTCTTAGAGCCATCAGTATAGAGCGCCACCGGGACAGATGGAGAGAAGCTATTTTTTACACAATTTGTGATAAGAGGAGCAACATCCTTTCCTGTGTGAACAGTCCAGCTGCAGGTCAGGGTTTGGATAGGAATCTGAGGAAAAACTATGTTTGTCAGTTCTTGGTCCTTTAGTTGTAAATTTTTTGTTTTAGTATAGGTTTGGGCGACCTGCAGATGGGCATGGGGGATCCCAGTGAATTCAATTTTATTAATATTATTATTATTTTCAGAGATACATTAAAATGATTTTTTACGAAAAGTATTCCATAACACTGCGCTAAAAAAAAAAAAGAAAACAGCCATGATACTATTCTTGCTGATTCTTGTGTAAAATGACCTCCTGAATCGGAATATGATCCCCCTTTTGCCCAATCACCACTGTTTAGTAATATTACAGTCATGAATTTGATTTGGATTGTGGAATATTTTAACACTTAAAATAAAAATATATAATGTATTATAGATAATAATAATAGCATATTAATAAAATATAATGAATGTAATTTAAATTTCAGTGGCAACCCCCCCCCCCCCCCTAAATTTTCTCTTTGCTACAAATGTTCAGATTTTAGAATTTTTCATCTCTATAAGCAGTTAAATTTTAGAAGATTCTCATCTTTAACATAAATTACCTTTATCTTTATCCCTGTTGATTAAACTGCATTACATTTATTTGCTTTAAAGGTAATTTTATCGTCTAATCTAACCAAATTTAGCCATCTCAACAAACAACTTTCATATTAAATAGCGTCTATATGGGGAATTTTATCTCTAGAGTGGGGATGAACAGACTAATCCGATAGTTTTGAATACTTTATGAAATATCTTAGAAAAGTTAGTGTTATAAGCCGCATGTTTTAGGTCTTTATTCGCGTAAAATTATCTTTGTAATTTAATGAAATGAACTTTCATCGTTTTAATCATTTAGTATTAAATTACATGAGATTTGAAATGAGATTTGTTTGCCTCTAAATATTACACTCTTAGATATTAAATAACATGATAAGCTATATAGTGAAACAGGTTAATTTTGTAATTTTTTTCTGTAATCAATAGAAAAAGTATTGGATTCGTAAAATTGTTTGACCTCGGGTTTTCGATGGATTTACACGGTTTGAGAAGTCCAGAACACCTTTTTTAGAAAATGCCTTTCTGGCTGTCTGTATGTGTGTGTGACAAAATTTTGTGGCAACTGTATTTCTGGAGCTACTGCACAAAATTTCATAAAATTAGCATTGCCATCCCGCTTTTTCTAAATTTTTAATATAGCGGTACAGGACAAAATTTCGTATAAATGTATATATAAATAATTGTATTTAATAAATCATTATAACATTAACAAGAATTATTTATAACAGTGATAGTCAACTGCGGGGAAAACTTGTATACATAGGAGCATCGCTTCTAGGTAGTCGCTAACGGGGGGGGGGGGGGTAAATTTTCATTGTGGGTATCTTTGAAAAGATCTCATTAGTACCTTTAAAACAAACGGTTGAACCATCGATATGCGATGCTTTGAAATAAAATTATCGATTTTTTTTTCATTAAAAAAAAAAACAAAAAAAAAAACGCATTTTGTAAAGTTGTTATGTAGAAAATAATATTAACTTTCTTTGGATATTTAGAGTGTTATACTACTTCTCTACAATGGAAATCTTCTGAATTCATCATGGAACATAATTTTACTAAATAATTTTAATAAATTACTTTTGCTGTGTGAATTTGTATAGGAAAATAAAAGTCCTGTGGTGACCACAGCATATTAATTTCTGAATGCATTTTATAGCTAGAAACATAATATTTTAAAATATAAATGATATATTACGATTTCTACTTTCAGTTTTACTAAAACAGGAATCTTCACATATACATATTAGATTTTATACATTTTTTTTTTCTTTTTTAATTTAAAATATTTATTTGTATGTTCTAAAATGAATGTACATTAACCGCTATATCCCATGTTTGTAAATTACTACATTCTATTGACAAAAACAATAATTCTCAATGTAATTTTTTTTTCTTACTATTATTAAAATACCAACTCAGATTTGAATTATCAAATATGCAATTCATATCAGCATGTAACACACATTTATAGACGTCACAAGTCACAAATGCTATTTTCAAACAAAAAGGTATTTTTAGCAAAAGCACTCTTCCTTGATAAAATAAATTATCAGTTTTTATAAATGATCTATGTAAATCCGTCAATGCATTGCAAAAAAATAACTATTACCAGCTGCAAGAAACTCTCTGTGATTGGAGAAAATAATTATATTCTCCAGTCACAGAGAGTTTTTTGCAGCTGGTAATAGTTATTTTTTCGCAGTGTGGTGTTGCATCTGCTATCAAATTATAAGACGTTTTATAAGAAATTAGTGATGAGTTCGGTTTAGTTTATATTGTCGCTCATGAGTATATTTTTACGTATTAAAACTCACTAGCTGGCTTCACCAGCTAGCTGGCCAGAGACCCAAGAAAATTTTTACCAAAAAACAAGCTCTCGGGCGCCTGCGACGCCAATCGTAATTGGTTCTCTCTAAAAGTCGCATAATATAAAAATATTGAAAATTCAAATATTTTTAAATAAAATCTTAGGCGCCTGCGGCGCCAATCATAACTTGTTCTCTGTAAAAGTGGCTTAATACTAAAATATTAAAAATATAACGATTTTAAATTAACTCTTGGGTGCCTGTGGCGCCAATCGTAACTTCTTCCCCTATTCTTAGAACATTTGTATCGCTCTTTTATTTTTTAAGAAATAAAACACGTAAAAGAAATATATAAGAACAAAAACACTTAGAGATGATAATAGATTTGTTGTTGGGTGATTACACTGTGGGATATAAAAGTTTAAGGCTGAATAATTATGTTATTTTTACAAATTTATAACTATACATATATTTTATAAATCATCAGAAATTTTAATAAATCATCACATTTAAATAACTTTCTACTGCAATGCTATAAATTAAAGAATTTTAACTGTTAATATTAAAATATATTGCAGCAAACAAACAAAAAATGTGCTACCATTTTATAAACGCATAAGAAAAATTTATTAACACATTAAACGCATAAGAACAGTGCCTGAATTGCATTAAACCAAATCGAAGCTGAAATTTAAATCTTCTGCATTTTCATTAAAACAGTAATCCATTTCTGTAGTTCTTGAATGGTTTAAGATATCTTTCCAGACGATATTACGAGTATGGCGTTGATTTTCTATCGGCAAAAGTACTTTTAATGATGTTTTTCTTTTAACTCTTGAAAAAGCTACATAAAGCATTCCATGCATAAAAACTGGTACTCTCAGATCAACACCTACAAAGTCAAAAGTTTCGCCCTGTGATTTATGCACTGTCATAGCAAATGCTGCTTTTACAGGAAACTGATGTCTAGATACTGCGCAACCAAGTTGACCTTTTGATGATTGAAGTGTGATTCTTGGTATATGTACATCTCGGCCACAGTGTTCACCAGTTATTATTTTTGCTTTAATAATATGATTGCACAGCTCAGTAACAATTAATCTTGTACCATTGCAAAGGCCTTCTGATACATCTATATTACGCATCAACATAATAATAGCATTTTTTTTCAGTTTAAGTTCATGAGGTGGTAAATCGGAATTTTCAACAGAATTTAAAAAGTCAACAGTAAATTGAAGTCCTCCTTCGGGTTGGTTATTTACAGTATCGTAACTGTGATAAGTTTTGTACTCTCCGGGTAATTTCGAAATAATTTTAGTATTTAACCTGTCAACATCTTTGTTAAGAGGAGCAAGTATAGCTCTATTTTTCATCTCTTCATAATTTTCATTGACAAAGCAAAAACCAAAAACCTCATCAATGAGATTTCCATTTGAAATTATGTCTTCGGGTAGCTCAATCTCATCTAAAGACCTAATCGGTAATTCTCCATTACCAACTTTTAAAATATAGTTTGCAAAGTCTCTTTGTTCTGGATCAACCCGCATAGTCTCATCCAGTGAATAATTCCTAAATTTACACCAAAGCACACTCTTTTTAATTGATAAGTCAATAAGTTCTTGTTTATTCGCTCGCGGTTGAACTGGAAGACACTGTCTGAAATCTCCTCCTAAAACCATAATTCTTCCACCGAATGGCAAAGTTGCATTTCCAGTTTTACGCAGAATTTCGTCCATTGCATGCAATGCATATTTAGGAAGCATAGGTGCTTCATCCATGAGAAATACTTGAACTTTAGAAAGTTTTTTAGCTTTACAGTAGCCCGGTTTGATTGTGGAACTTGACTCTGGTGAAAGGGGCACCTTCAATCCAAATGTTTTGTGTAATGTGCGTCCTCCAGGAAGTAGAATTGAAGCAATGCCTGTAAAATCCATACACTGCACATTAAAGTTCCCTCCTCGCAGAAGGTAATACAAAGTCTTGTATATGAAAGTTTTTCCAGTACCACCAGGTCCGTCAATAAAAAAGCAATTTGATTGAATATTCTCATCATTGACTGAACGAAAAATAGCATGCACAATTTCAATTTGTTTTCCTCTAAGAAGTTGATACATTTGTTGACCAATAGCTGCTGATTCATTGACATTTGACAATTCTTGATTCGATTCAGTTTCATAATCATCAATATCATCAAATGAAAATTTTTCAACCCAATATTGAAAATTTCTACCTTCTGTCGCTTCTGAGTCGAGTTTATGGGCAATTACACGGTATGCTCGCTTGATAGAATCTTCAATTGAAATTCCAGTTCTTTCACCTTCATGAATGAAATCTTCTGCGAGATCTTGCTTAAACATTTCCCACAGCCGTTTTGGGTTTTCTGGTGAGCCTAGAATCAAAATCTGTGTAAAAAGTGTTCTCATTGCCCTTGGCAGTTTTGAGTTTGCAGATTCGGACAATCCTTCAATCCATTGTTGGTCATCATAGCATAATCCTCGTGCTAGACAAGCTTGCTTGTATGTCGCATGTTCAATATTATTCACTGTCAGTAAATCCTTAAAGCTGGTTGCATCTTTTACATGATACAATAACAGTCGTAAGTGATATAATTCAGGCTGCACAACAAAATTGACATTATGTATTCTTCCAACAACTTTTATCTGTCGTACTCTTTGAATCCATTCACTGTTTCTTGCATCCCATCTAAAGTGTTCAGGCATTTGCCAGTAGTAATAATAGATTGGCTCTTCCTCCGTGCCTCCATTTGATTGTCTAATTTCATGTTCTTCCTTAGCCTTTTTATTGTGCTTGAAATATGCTTCCAGAGTCGAACCTTTTTGTCCTGTATCAGCTAAATTTTCCTGAGCCTGATCTAAATTTACAATTCTGTACTGGCCAGGAAGGTGAATTGATAATCGTAGCACACTATGACTCTTCTTCTGAATTTCATTTCCAAATAAACACCAACATGCCTCGGGTGGAGTGATGCATCGACCCTCAACATAAGTATTTGCTTCATTGTACATGATTTGTCTTCTTCCTTCAACAACTTTAAGTGAAGCACAATCAAACCCTTTATATATGTACTTGTATAGATACTTCACAGCCATAATGCTTCCAACATATTCAACGTTTATATGACAATTGTACTTTTTCAGTAAATATGCATTATAAGGAACAACATGACGATTATCTCTTGTTATGCGGCTGCCATCAACACTCTTACGATACACTGCACTTTCATGAGAGAAATGTCGACTGTGAGGGTCCAATTTGGGATCATTACGCCTTCGATAATTTGGTTTTGCATTGTCTGCCAATGAAGGTACATCTTCAAATGATTTTGGAAATTGAAAGCGGCACTTCATACGTCCACTTATATTTACGATGCATGCAGCGTTTGGGTTCTGTTCGTCACAGGGGTTATGAATCATCCACTTTATTACAAGTTCTCTCAGATCTGTATCTTCAAAGTCGGGAATCTCTGCAGAAATGAGATCATCCAGTTCTTCAGGATTATGAATCTTGTCTTGAGAACACATAATTAGAAGAAGGTGAATGTGAGGAAGACCTCGCTTTTGAAATTCAATTGAATATACATAAGCAGCAACTTTTCCAAATATCTGCTTCTTATCAAAATCTTCAATTATTTCATCAAATTTCAATTTTGCAACTCGAGTTACAACATCTGGTCGGTCTTGAGGAAGTTGTTGTATAAAAGATCCATTTTGTAACTGAATGTGCAAAGCGTTTTTTATTTCAGGCCAGTTTGCATTACATGTCATTGTTATGAAGAAATCTGGAGAACCAAGACGGCGAACAATTGCCATTGCATCTTCAAATTGTTCAGTATAATAGCGTGTTGACCCTGGGAAAGATGATGGGAGAATGACTTTCTCTCCAACTGTAGCTTTGTTTTTTTCTACTAAGTCGTTTATCAAACGTGTGACTTCTGTATAATTATCAGCAAGAATCTTCTTTTGATTTGCTTTAATCCACTGAATACGATCTCTTTCGACCCTAATAAAAGTGTCGACAACATACTGTTGAAAAAGTCTGCCACCAAAATGCAATGCATTAAATTGTATTTGTCGCAAGTCATGACCTGTAGAATTCATTCTTGTGGACAAATAATTTATTACTTCAGGTCGAAAAGCAAGTCTGTTCTGAGCCAACTCAAGGCGCGTTGCATGATGCCGCGAAGAATAAGGTGTAGTCAATGGTATATCAAGCGAAAAACCATCCGTACCCTGTGGGTAAAACAGTGGATAAGTGAATGGCTCAATACGTTTATCAATATTTTTTAGAATAACAATTTCCTTGTTTCGCCGATGTACAATCATTTCATTTTCTGGGAAACTCTGATCGGCATTAAGTGTGAAGACAGCGCAAACTTCATTAATGGATGGTGTATTAAATCTTCTGTAATCACTTTCCTGAGGAATTCTGAACAAAAGTTGAACTTCAGGTGCAGATAATCCTTGTGCAGTAGCTTGCTGTTCAACTTCATACTGAACTTCTCGCATCATCATATAACCCTGTGCATAACCATTCTGTGCCCTTATTACGTGCTCTAATAATTCCATGAGTTCACGACTTATTCCATAATTCAGAGGATGATGTAATCGTTCGTCAACAGCATTATCAGGATCCAAAAAATACATCTGACCTTATTGAGGTTTTTCAAATTCTCCATGTATGTCTTGAGTCGGTTGAGCAGCCAAGTTCATTTTGTGGTAAACTTGTCCACATGCAATAAAACTGTATATGCCATGACTGTTGATGGTTCTGTCTTCTGACACATTGAAAGAAGAAAAAGCAAAACAGGAATTCAAGTTTCTGATTCTTTTATGAAATTCTTCAGCAAGTGGATGGTAGTGCAAAAACAGTCTTGCTAACTCGTTCGCAAAATATGGTGCTGGCAGTAATAATCGTCCATGAAGACAACAATCACCAAAAGAGTCTCTATGAAGACGATTGCAAACACGTTCCTCTGGAAAATGTGATGCTTTACAATGAACGCATTTCACATTGAATTCTCCTAAAGTACTATAGTTCACATCTCTACAAACTGCTATTTTGTATGTTGGGCACCGATTTCGCAATGCCACTTCATATCTTGCTTGTCGACGTCTTTTCTCTTCTAGGCGTTGTCGTCTCTCTAGTGTACTCTCTGATGCCCTACGCTGAGAAGCTCGCTGTCTTAGATCTTCAAGTCGCTGGATTCTGTCTTCCGTGCTCTCCCATGCTCGATGCGGAAAAGCTTGCCTAGATATACTCTCAGAACGTTCCTTTCTGTACATCTGTCCTATTTCCCTTATATTTTGGCGACATTTTAATTTTGATGCACGGTCAGGCCTAGCTTGATATAAGGAAGTACGATTAATTAGTTGGTAAGCATTTGAAGTACTTTGTTCTTCTGGATTAACTGGTATCACATCATTTGATCGTTTCATCTTAAGAATATTTATTTAAACTTTTTGATTTCTAAAAACTCGTATTTAAATTTTAAATGAAAGTTGTTTTTGATTTTCTTGCATATTACTTGATGCCACATATCAGTGTTTCAGAGTTTTTAAAATGAACGTGTTTAAATATCATCCTTTGAAATAAAATGTTTATGTTGTAGTTTGATTTTAAAGACTTACTTATAACTCCCTGTTTAAAAGAATCAGAAGGTTTTTTAATTTATGCTAACTCAATCACAAAACAAAAAGATTTTTTTATCAAAAAGAACAACACTTTCGTTTTCACATTTTTTAACCTCAGACTCCTCTCAGTTCAGTTCGTATTTATTCTCAGTAAAGTTGAAAATGTTTTTTCAGTTCAGTTCGTATTTATTCTCACTAAAGTTGAAAATGTTTTTTTAGTTCTGTTTTTTTAATCAAATTTCAGTAAATTTAAATGGCTTATTTATCAGAAATTAGAAGGTTCTTATTTTCACATTTTAATTAATTAAGAAAAAACTAATCATCCGATTGATAAGCTGTTTAATGCATCGGATTTACACAAATTTTCCCTTTCATTTGGTATCTTATTTGTAACCATGCGACTGATATTTCTAATTTATTTTCTAATATTTCTGATTTATTTTCCTCATTTTAAATAAATGTACGTTTTATTATTATTATTATTATTATTAATATTATTTTGTCGGAAAAAAAATTGGCAACAATTAAATCATGGATAAAATGCTAAAATTTAAATGTCTTATTTATCAGAAATTAGAAGGTTCTTATTTTCACATTTTAATTAATTAAGAAAAAACTAATCATCCGAATGATAAGCTGTTTAATGCATCGGATTTACAAAAATTTTCCCTTTCATTTGGTATCTTATTTGTAACGATGCGACTGATATTTCTAATTTATTTTCTAATATTTCTGATTTTATTTCCTCATTTTAAATAAATGTACTTTATTATTATTATTATTATTATTTTGTCGAAAAAAAAATTGGCAACAATTAAATCATGGATAAAATGCTAAAATTTAAATGTCTTATCAGAAATTAGAAGGTTACTATTTTCACATTTTAATTAATTAAGAAAAAACTAATCATCCGATTGATAAGCTGTTTAATGCATCGGATTTACAAAAATTTTTACTTTCATTTGGTATCTTATATGTAACGATGCGACTGATATTTCTAATTTATTTTCTAATATTTCTGATTTATTTTCCTCATTTTAAATAAATGTACGTTTTATTATTATTATTATTATTATTATTTTGTCGAAAAAAAAATGGCAACAATTAAATCATGGATAAAATGCTAAAATTTAAATGTCTTATTTATCAGAAATTAGAAGGTTCTTATTTTCACATTTTAATTAATTAAGAAAAAACTAATCATCCGATTGATAAGCTGTTTAATGCATCGGATTTACAAAAATTTTCCCTTTCATTTGGTATCTTATTTGTAACGATGCGACTGATATTTCTAATTTATTTTCTAATATTTCTGATTTATTTTCCTCATTTTAAATAAATGTACGTTTTTTTTTTTTTTTTTTTTTTTCTTTAATTATTATTATTATTATTATTTTGTCGAAAAAAAAATTGGCAACAATTAAATCATGGATAAAATGCTAAAATTTAAATGTCTTATGAGAAATTAGAAGGTTACTATTTTCACATTTTAATTAATTAAGAAAAAACTAATCATCCGATTGATAAGCTGTTTAATGCATCGGATTTACAAAAATTTTTACTTTCATTTGGTATCTTATTTGTAACGATGCGACTGATATTTCTAATTTATTTTCTAATATTTCTGATTTATTTTCCTCATTTTAAATAAATGTACGGTTTTTTTATTATTATTATTATTATTATTATTTTGTCGAAAAAAAAAATTTGGCAACAATTAAATTATGGATAAAATTTTAAAATTTAAATGGCTTTTTTATCAGAAATTAGAAGGTTATTATTTTTACATTTTAATTAATTAAGAAAAAACTAATCAAAAATTCGAAAATCTGACTTCGATGTGCACAATGACCCTTCGTGGGGCACCTTTGTGTTAAATCTCGTGACTGTCCGAGCTACCGTTTTCGAGATCAGTGAAATATACACATATTGCTCACTTAACAGTATAAGATTAAACCAGGCACTACATCTTATAATGGATTCAGAACCCCTACGAACATTCTTGTTACAACTGGGACTCAAACCTGTTACCTGGGAACAGGTTACAGGGCATAACGCAGACGATCAAACAAATACATTTCTAGTGAAATAAAATAGCATTTAAGATGATCTTTTATAAAAGAGGTTGGCAACAGGTAGTGATTGTTTACAATTGAAGCATATTCTAGTAAAACACTTTTAATTTTTCACAACTAATGACATTACACATAATTAAATATGTAATATCTTTCAGAAAATATAGAATGCTTTAACTTTATTAATATTCTATTTTTTAACTACGTAATGAAAAAGAGACTACTGAAGCGACGTATGAAAATTTGCAAAAATATAATTTAATCGTGACCTTAAACATTAAAATGACTCAATAAATGTAAATCGATAAAATACTAAAAGAATATATTAAAAAAAAAAAAAAAAAAAAAAAAAAAAAAAAAAAAACTCATAATAAAATACAAAAATGAAAAAAAAAAAAAAAAATGTTGGTTTTGCGTATTTAAGATTTACTAAAAGAGTATTAGTTTTATTATTATTGTTATTTCTTTCTTCTATTTATTATTATTATTATTTTTTTTTTTTTCTTGATAGCTTTGTGCCAAAATGAGTATTCAATGTACAGATTTTTCTAGTTATTGAATTATTGTCGTATTTACATATTTCATATTATTTATAAATAATTTTGAAAATTATCTCAGCAAATCAGAAAAATTAAAAAGACATTTTCTAAAATTAATAGTGAACCGTTCACTTATTAAAGACTTACTTTTTACAATATGTTTCTAAGAAAATGCATTTATTATTTGGTTTTACATGGCATTAAGTTGTATTCTAATTTCCAATCATACATCAATTAATTAAATTATATCGTAATTTAATTTCATTACATTACATTTAGTATATCATTTGAAGAAAAATTACCAAGAGTTTCCAACACAGGGTCCAGTAAAAGTCCTACACACCCTTCCTATTTTGAAAATGCGTCGGAATCCACAAAAATGGCGTAACACAGCTTCATTACTTTCGAAGGAGATCACTTTTGATGAAATTATATTGGCCCTGGGGTCTGGGGGGGGGATAGGGGAGGTTAACTTTAAATTTTCAAATAGGAAGGTATGTCTTGTGATATATTCTCTGTAAATGTCTCGTCAAGACAATATATTGTCTTGGTATAAATAGTTTGGTATAAATTTGGTATAAATAGTTTTGTCCTGTGATGATTATTAAAGGAGTTACATAAGTATAAAATGTATATTTGAAAACTCAAGACTCGTGTATCCCCTTTAATACTTATCGCAGGAAAAAATTATTTATATTGAATTCATTGTCTTGAAGACAATAAATTTAATATAAATAATTTTACTCTGTTTAATATAAACAATTTTATCCTGTTAATATCAATAATTATAAATAATTAATTTTCACGCCAATCGGCTTACTGCGAAGATCTCCTGACTTGTATCTAATTACAGCCTATTGATTAATGCTATGGTGCAGTTTATGCAGTGATTTTGATGTTGTCAGCTGTTATTTAAGTTGTGCTTTCTGGTGAAACTGAAGTTGATACATGGTCATTACATCTGTCCGGATTACTGAATTTTATCAAACATTGGCACACTTATTATTAAGATAAAATCTATTTAGCGCTGTATTATTCAATTCAATTGGATAATCGATTTGAAAAATATTAAGTAAAAACTGATTTTTACTTTAAAATTATTTAAAAGAAAAAAACAATTTGATGCCAAAAATAAATAAATGAATAAGCGAATATATTTCGTTTTATGTCAAAAAGAAAATGAATGTGCAAACTTTTCTTTCTTTCTTTCTTTCTTTCTTTTTTTTTTTTTTTTATAATTTTTAAAAAAATGCGAAAATTCGAGTTAAAGAAATAGAACAACTGCAGTTTTGAACCCCTTTTCGAAATTTGAAATTTGGCACCGATTTAGCTCGAATGTTTCTCGCCAAGGTCTTTACTTACGCAATTGTATCACCATTTTAATTCATCGATGAAATGGCAATAAAATAAAATAAAATAATTAAGTAAAAATAAAAGCCGCTAAGGAGCTCATAAGCTAAATGTATACCAAAATAATTTTAAGAAATTAGTATAGTAACCATTTCTGGGGAATGAAATACAGTTACTGCATGTCTTTATGTATAATAATAGATTAAAATAAGGCCTGTCGTGCTAAATTCAATTATGTTTAAAAATCTTGTTTTTTTTTTACCATATTTGTTAAATCACACACAGCTTCTTTACAAAAATTACTTCATCATTCTCTTTAAACAAGAATCACTATACTTGTTTAATTTGTTTTCGATTAAGCCATGCTTCTTTGAACACATATTTAATACATCGGATAAAGGACATAATTAAAATTTACTGTAAGAAAGTTTCAAAAACTTTTTTTTTTTAATTCAGGAAACAGCTTTCATTTAAAAGATCAATTTTGCCTAATTTTTAATAAAGCGCTATTATGTTTTGAACGCGACAAAACTGAGAAAAAAAAAGTTGTTAGCTTTCAGAGAAAGATTAAAAAATAAATAAAAAAGGAAAAAAATGTTATCTAAATAAAAATGAACTAGTATGTTGCGGCCACCACAAGACTTTCTTCTATATTTTCCTATACATAATTAATCAGTAACAATATTAAAAAAAAAAAAAAAAAAAAAAAAAAAAAAAAGATTTTTTTTTCTAAGGTTTTTTTTTTTTTTTTTTTTTTTTTTGTAAAAATTAATACATATTCAATCGCTAACAATATTTAAAAAAAAAAAAAAAAAAAAAAAAAAATTCTAAGTTTTTTTTTTTTTTTTTTTTGGTTAAAAGTAAAAAAAAAATCGATAACTTTGTTTTAAATTATCACAGATTTATAGTTCAACCATTCGTTTTAAAGGTATTGACGAGATCTTTCGAATTATACCCATCTTCAAAATTTAACCCCCAGGGGGGGAAGCGATGCCCCCCCCCCATGCACAAAATTTTTTTCCTAGTTACGTACTACTATTATCAATAATTCATATTAATTTTACAATCACAAGTGTAAAATAACTCTTATTACGCACATTTATACGAATTTTTGTCCTATTCTGCCATGTTAAAAATTTAGATAAAATGCTATCACAGCGCCTCCTGTTGAGCTATTGATCCCCAAATATAATCAGTTCCAGTGTATGTCGGGGACCAACTAAATACCAAGTTTGGTAAAATTTCGTTTAAAAAAAAAAAAAGATTTTTTAAAAGTATTGATAACTTTGTTTAAAATTATCACAGATTTATGGTTCAACCATTCGTTTTAAAGGTATTGACGAGATCTTTCGAATGATACCCATCTTCGAAATTTAACCCCCCCGGGGGGGTACTTCCCCCCCAGGGGGGAACCGATGCCCCCCCCATGCACAATTTTTTTCCTAGTTAACTACTACTATTATCAATAATTCATTGTAATTTTACAATCACAAGTTTAAAATAACTCTCATTATGCTCATTTATACAGAATTTTGTCCTATGCTGCCATGTTAAAAATTTTCATAAAATGCGATCACAGCGCCGCCTGTTGAGCTATTGATCCCCAAATCTAATGGGCACCAGTTCATGTCAGGGTGCAACTAAATACCAAGTTTGGTTAAATTCCATTCATTGGTTCGTGAGATACAGCGTCCACAAAAAAATGATACAGACACACAGACAGACAGACAGACAGACAGACGCACAGACAGACATTTTCTAAAAACTATCAATTCGTGTTCAGGACATCCCAAAACGTGTAGATCCGTCAAAAGACGGAGGTCGAAAATTTTCGCGAATCCAATACTTTCTCTATATTACATATAGAAGAAAGTAAAAATGAAAAAAATATGTTATCTACACATTTTTCCTATACTTCGAAATGTTTTGAAATTAATACATAATTTAAAATATTAATATTCCTAAAAATATTTTATTTAAATAATTTAGGCCGGTCATCTTAATACAGTCATGTTTAATTTATTAATACGTACGTTATTTTTTAGGAATATTGTCTTAAAATAAATTCTTAACTCATCTTCTTTAAAATGCCTATAAAATACCTGCTTACAACAGCTATTTATTAGTAAAACTTTAAGGTAATGTCAGTAATAATAATATTAATAATAATAATAATATTTGAAATGACTATTATTTTTAAAATCCAATGTAAAACGAAATAATCGTATTTAAAATTAAAATTTCATAAAAATCTTTAATGTTTTGACATTTGACTCTCAATCTGATCAACCAATGGCTCTTACATAATATAAGATAAAGCAAAATGATGATTAACGTGTTAAATTCCTATTAAAATTTAAAATATATTTAATTTTATTCTTGTTTTTTATTTTATTTTTAATTTTTATTCTAATAAATTTAATAGCAAAACACATTCATCTAAAAATTTCTTACATATAAAAGACTTTCACTTTATATTAACTGACTGTTTCGAACAAGATGTGGGGTGGGCATTAACTTTTTCTTAGACTGAAAATTTATATCTAGTTCTTGTACACTTTATCTTAACTTAATGCTAACATACATGGCTAGTTAATATATTTTTTAACTTTAACCATTTTATTCGAAAATAATTTTACAAATGTTAATGAAACACTGTATCAATAAAATGAAAAGGGCCTAAAACATGCACTGTCATTTATTTTATGCATTTTGAATTATATGGTTACCTTTATCCCTCTGAGTAGAGGCAGAAATATTTCAAATCACTATGCAGCTATATTTTCTTTAAGACACTTATAAATCAAAAGCGTATAATTATGAATCCTTAACTTGTCTTTTAAGAGTAGATTTCATATATAATTGTCTTTTCTTTTCTTTTAATACACAGTCATATTTTTTATTCTAGCCTGAATTCACTATTATTTCTAGTACATTGTAAAAATCATGCAGTGAAAACAACTTTACATACCTTTTGCAAGACGCAAAGTGAACTGTTAAAAATTTCAACAGAAAACTACTGGCAATTATTTAGCTTAAGTCTTATGTAAAATTACCAAAAAATAAAAATAAAATAAAAAATAAATAAATATATAATAATAATAATAATAATAATAATAATAATAATAATGAAGATGCTAAAAAATCAAAATCTATTTTATGTAAATAATTAACATTTACTAAATTAATTATCGGTGAGAACATATTGGTGTCTAAATTTTAATGCTATACAGATATTTTTATTTTGTACTTGTTCACAGATTTAACAAATGATATTTTTTTTTCTCTATTTATTGTTATTATTTTTTTAAGTCATTTTGTTTAAGTTTTCCCATTAATCTAAAAATCGTGCAGTGTTCATTATCATACTTATAATTTCTATCTGGATTTACATGCACTTTTTTTCTTTGAAATCATTATAAGGCTGTCTTTTTTATCGATACTCAGGCGGCAATCCTACCTTTTGCTCCTATCAAACTGATAACTCTGCACGATTTTCTAATACATATTGTCTCGCCAAAAATATCTTGAACAATTATAGAATTACTAAACAGTGGTAACCTAACCATCGTGGTATTCTGGGCAACGAACGTGCTGATCGTCTCGCTAAGGAGGTAGCAAACTAGTTCAACCGTCTTACTTTTATCTTCATAAAAAAGCTTAAATCTACATAATACACTGTAAAAAATATGTCTTATATTCTGCCAGAAATTCTCTGTAATTTGAGAAATTACGTTCTGATAACGTTTTTTTTTTTTTTTTTTTTTTTTTTCGTGGATTTCTTATTTTCTCAAATCATCTCATTTTGTATTTTCTCAAATTACAGAGATTTTCTGGCAGCAACTAGGACATATTTTTTACAGTGTATCTAATCCACGGGAAAGACCTGGAAAAATCTCCTGTATAGACCTGTTCCTCCAGAAATGCTAAGACGCATTGTGGTTGCAAACTTCAGAATCATCACTTCTTACAACTTTTATACGGACATATACACCGCACTGGTGTTGTTTTTAAGCTCGAGTGTCTCCTTTGTTTCACGGAGGACTATATAGATATTATTTATATCTCCTTATGTGCTCATCTACAATACATACACTTTTCTGCTGCTAATTTTAATGCTGTTGAACTGTACTGGGGCTCTTGTAGAAAGTTATGGTTCTCAAACTCTCCCCGAGTAGATTTTTTTTTTTTTATTTTTTTTTCAAAATATAAAGTCTGATTCCTCTAATATATGTTCAATTTAACATTTTTATATTTTCATAAAATAGCTATTTGACAAAACAAAATATAAATATATGGCATTGTACATTTCAAAAAATATGTGTTTACGCTCAATTTTATTCATCAGTTAGTACTTAAAACATGAAAATGAAACACTCACATTCATAACTTTTATTAAAAGATACATGTGTTATTATAAAGTCCATAATTGATAGTTTAACGATAAAAAAAAAAAAAAAAAAAAATAGGGATCCGATTTTCCAAATTTTAAATAGAATAAAATTACATAGCTGTTTAGTTTTTATTTTCCTTGTGTAAAATTATCAAAACGTAAGGATTTAAGGAATATTATTTTCGAGTATACCTTAAAACTGTTTTTTCAAAGTGAATTTTTGATCTTATTTTTGCTATTTTAGAAGAAGAGATATTGTAAATATTTTCAACAGCATACAGAAATTTAGCATGTTGAAAAATAAGTAACACACACACACACAAAAAAAAAAAAAAAAAAAAAAAAAAAAAAATTCTTCAATATATTGAAGTATTCTATTGTAGTCTTTAAAATTATTCTTAGAAATGAAAATTGTTTCATAGCAAACATTTTACAAAATTAAAATACAAAATATTTAATAAGAACTTCGTAAAATGTCAGATATTAATTATAATCTAAATAAAAAAAAAAAAAAAATGAGTTTGTTTAAACACGAAATAGAACTTTTATTAATTTTGTATCTTTATATATTACTCGAACTATACAAACAAAATTATTTATCAGCAACTCTTATCATTTCTTTTGAAAACATAAACAATCAAAATGCAGTGTTTAAAATTAAGAAAATTGTTTTTCTAAAATTTCTAGACGACTAACACGAAGTTTAATTTTCAATTACTTTGCACCAAACTCAATTAAGTTTGACAAGAATTTTACAAACACAGCTTGACAGAGTTTTCTGAGCCGAAGATTACAATTTAATCTGCTTTAGAATGAAGACTGTAAAAATATGCAAAAGACGTGACTTCTAAGAACTTGCTATTAGAGTTTGAGATAAATTTAGCATTAAATAAATAGATTAAAAACTTCAGAATATTACAATAAATTTACTATTTTCGATCTATTTATTTCTTTAAAGAACTATATGAAAATAATTTTAAGGTATATTATGCTTTGCACTTCTCTGTTAAATCTTAAGCTAAAATTTTAAATGAAATAAATATTTAATTTAAATTCTATTGCAGACGTTTCAGTATTGAAGATATAGTTCAGTATTCATTTGGGTTGTTATTTTTCTACATATTATAAATAATAAAATTTAATATTGAAAACAAATGAAATATTTATACAAATTATTATTTATTAATAGCATAAATATGTATGACTTATCCCAGTTTCCCTCAATAAAAATTCTATACTTTAAAATTTACGTAGGATTTTTATTATGTGTACAAATTGCATGCCACGACTTTAAAATAAAGCAAAAGGGATGGAAAATTCTTAAAATTTCTGAGGTACTCAAACGAAAATTTCATGTGGCGCCGGCATGACAGTCGCAAAGTCTCACGTTTTAATTTATTTTGCATAAAATTATTTACGTTCATAATTTTTTATGACTTTACGTATATATTTTTTAATCCCTTAACATTTGTGAAAGTGAGGTAACATGCACAGGACACTAATGTTTCAGACGCCTGTTTGCAATGGACTGTCTCACCATAATGTTAAAGATAAAATGACATAAGATATGTTCGCATTTTGAAGATATTTCACAAGGAAATCTAAATTTTTAATTTCTGCTTATTTTTCTTTCTTTCTTTTATTTTCTTTTACTAATTTATTTTATTATGTTTTTGTGTGTATGTATGTATGTGTATTCTTCCCTATAACTTATTTTCATTTATTCTTATTTCTTTTTGTTTTTTACGCATATTTATAAATTTGTTTTACAAATTTTATTTAAACACTTTATTAAGTGACAAAATCTTCTATGAAACTTTCTCTCTCCAAAAAGGACATAAATATATCCTTTAGAAAAAAGTGTAATACGGATAATAAAAGACGAGCTCAGGTATATGTGAGATATGGTGCATGTGTTGAGGTCGATTGATTACACGAGCGATCTAGGCCTATGTGGAGTACCCTCAATAGTGAGTCTTTTCAAAAGGTTATTACCAGTATTTGCAAATTTTCAGGGAAAACTGTATTACAGGGAGAAAGCCCAATTTTGGTGGCAGTACACTGAGAAAAAATTCTGTAACTGACATATAGAATTTAAATTGGGGCTTTAGAAAAAATAGTTACATGTCATCCTTATAAACTCTAGTCCCCTATGAAAGCGAGTTCTAGAAACCCCTATTAGAATTCTAGAGCATTTTCTTATATTCTCGAGGGCAAATTTATTTAAAACTTTCTGCAAATAAATGCGAATACAAAAGGTGGGTTTCAGAAACTATAATCTTGGTTTATTACCGAATTCTAGAAAATCAAGAGAGAATTTCTCGCAATACAAAAGATTCAGAATATTTAAAATATTGTTGCACCATCTAGAATTGTGTAGACTAGAAATACTCAATCTTTTCGGCTATTCAGTTTAGTAGCGTGCCTTATGCGCATAGCTCGGAAATCTATATTTTTAGTTAAGCGATTTAGAAAATGACCACTTATTAATTCTTGTTGAAGGCGGTATATATTTTTTTCCTCAGTGTATTTCCTACTGATACCCTATACCGGGCTCTGGTTAGCCAATTACAAATTGCTTAAACAAAATTCTCAAGTTGGAGACCATTATAAAAATCTTGGCATTTCATGTGTTCCCTTATAAGAGAGTAGTACAATTCATCAGCTGGTACCGTTGAGTAGGCCACTAATCGATCACAAATTTTATATTAAATTGTGAAATTCAGAAGCTGTATTTCTTATAAGGTTGTCTTTCTTTGTATTGTAATTTCTATATGTTGTATATTAGTATCAGAAACATGATTCAAAATAATGCATTTCTTCAAAAAACTTATATCATGAGCAAACTAATTAATTGAAATATTAAAGACCAATCTTGTTAATAAAAATTGAAAAGAAAAAGACATTTTTTTTTCTTTTTGAATTAATACTAATTAATATATATATATATATATATATATATATATATATATATATATATAAAATAAATTAAATAAAAATTCCAAATGAAAAATCAATACCTCATATCCCTAAAATCAAACATTTAAAAGAAGTTAAACATTTATATTAAAAAAAAAAAAAAGAAGAAGAAGAAGAAGAAGAAAAAGAAGAAGAAGAAAGAAAGAAAGGAAAAGCTGACTACCCAAGATTTTTTAATATATTTATTTTAACACCAAAAAGATTTTTAAAACATTTAATTTTAATTTAATTTAATTTTAATATGAAATTTTTTTATACATATATCAGAAAGCTTTATCAGAAAGCTTCATGTAAAATACTGGATATTTTCATATGCGTATGCTCTAAAAGGAAATAATATTTGAGTTTAACATCGACGAACCGAGACAAGCTTTTATGTTTCATTTATTTTAGTGAGTGTTTTCTTAAAATAGAAACCATAATATAGATTCTAACATTCCATTACAAACCCAATCTCTGTGCACAACTAGTCAATCCAGAAGCACTTTAGAAATGTCAGCTTCTGTACATAAAACAATTAGCCGGGAGGCTCTACATGTAGCAAGTCCTCGGATGCCCCAAAGAATGACAAACTAATGTACTTCGAGAGTGCCAAGGGAATTTCTGGATTTGATTTTACTCAGAGAATAGTCCCAGATTTTCTTGCCTTATTTATTATGCTATATTTAGGAACATATGTAGACATTTAATTGCTAATACATTTGTTATTAATAATCTCAAACAACAACAACAACAAAAAAAAAAAAATTATCGTAAAATAAAACATGTAATTTATTTTCAAAATGAAGAAAATAGGTGCACTTTTGGTAATACTGTGAGAAACAAATAAATAAAGTAAAACAAAATAAAAATTGATAAACAAGTAAATATGCGAGATAATGTGTTAACATTTTCTTTGTTGAAGTTTGTAGGATATTTATTCAAAATACGGAGATATCTGTATAAATATATATATATATATTAATATTTAACAAAATGTATTAGGATTTATTTTTCAATAATCGCTAAAAAAAAATTGAGATTTTCTTTTATTCTTTTTTTTTTTTTTTTTTTTTTAATGAAGATGAAGGTGGAAATTTGCTGTAAGGTTGTAGAATCGCGTTTTTTATGTGTAGTCAGCAAAATAAAATTAAATATAATAGTAATAATAATAATAATAATAATAATAATAATGAAAATTTCCAAACTAAAATGTTGCCGCAAATCATTGTATAAACGTGCGATTGGTGCCAATCTATTCGTTATAGCGCTTAGTTATTAAAACTATAATTAAATTTTGATTAGGGGACATCTACATATTAAAACTTACATCAACTTCACTTTTTCGAACAGTAACCACATTTTTTGACTACATATTCATTCACACACCTGCTAACTTATAATTGATATTCCGTAAAATTGTTAATACCCCTCTACACAAGTCTTTTTTCTTTTTTTCTTTTTTTTTTTTTTTTTAAGTGTTTTTTCTTCTTGTTTAATCGTGATTACATTTTAAGAACATTTCTTTAAAAATAAAGTGGTGTAAAAAAAGATGCGGGTTCTAACAATCTTACGGAATATTAATTAGTAAGCTGGCAGGTGTGTATTCCAATTTCTGAGATCAAGGCAATGTTGAAAAGGTAACAGTTTATATCCTTTTAATTAAAGTTATACTACAGTCTCTCACAGAAAAAGAAAATTCCGATAATAACCGGAAAACAAGTGTGAAAATTTTAAGATAAATCTAGGAGAGTTTGCTCACAATTCAACAGAACAATATAAAATATCCAAAAGCAATTTTTTGCTAAACTATTGGTGCATACTTTTCAATTGATCCTTCTTCTATGCATTTTCGTTGCTATTTGTTGTTTTCCTATAATTTAAAACCACAGCTGTAATAAAACCAAGAGAGCTATCTTGCGCAATCTCTGCTTATAGGGTAGGAGTGATTGCGCACATGGGTAGCAGAGATTACGCTTAATTAAAACTACAATTACATTGTTAATTATAATAATTGCACTTAAATGACATTTTTGTAACGTATTTGTAAACAAATCTTTTTGTATTGGGAGTCGATATTTCAATTCAATAATAAAAAAAAAAAAAAAAAAAAAAAAAAGAATTACAAAAACTTATTAAATATATATATATATATATATATATATTAATGAAACAGGAAAAAGAACAAGACCAGATAAAGATAAACAATTGCAAAGTAACATTAAGTTACTAAATAACATGTTAAACTTAAAATTAGTACATTTTCTTTTCAGCTTTAATGGCTTCTTGTTTGTTGACCGAATCTCTCGTTGTCCACAATCGTTGCACTTCTTCTTGTAAAAGATGAAGCTATAGTGCAGTCACCTTCCACAGGTTAACCTGTTCAAGACGGGTGTGTTTGCAATGCATTTACGAACAAATAAACGGAAAGAACACCGCGTGTGCAATGATATGAGGCTGGTCCTGCCCACTTTTAGGCTCAGAATCTGTTCACCGTTTATTTATTTATTTATTTATTTTTTAAGTTTATTTCTTTTTCTCAAAATCTTCCGCATAAAAATCTTCAAAACACAAATCCTAAATTTTACTTGATTTGAAATCTTGTCTTTTTAACTTTAAAATCCTTTACGTTCTTCGATTTAGACGATTAGAGTCTTTAAAAATAACTTTGAATAAGCTGATACTTTTTTGTTTGCATTTAGTTTTATCGTTTCTATTTAAGCAGCCGACAGCTGCACAAAACTTGAGCATCATACTTGAAAATATTGCAAAACTAAACAGATATACAATAACATTTAAATATTTTGCGATACATTTATTATAAGCTAACATTCACATTCGAGAGGTAAATCTAATCAGAGTTGTGGCTTTTGTCGATTGTGCCACTCCTGAATAATGTTCGATATCAGATTCTGGGGACAGTCTCCAAAAAAAAAATGCGCCGTCTTGAACGGGTTGAACTGGTCCAGTCATTTGTGAAAGTTATTTTCTGGTACAGTTCTAGACATTCAACAAACTCATCCTTATCTATTAGTACAGAATTTTATAAAAAAAACAATGCGCAATCTGTCCTAAATAGGAAAAGTGCAAACTTTCTCATTTTGGTAGGCGAGGTTGAGCAGACTTTTATTAAATAATTATTCGCTTCTAGAAAAAATCATGGTGCTCGTACCGTTAGTCTAGGTTAGTTGCTTATGAGAAGTAGTTTAATTTAAAAATATTTTGTACTACTACCATTCTGCTGAAATTCATAGGAAGTTTACGAAAATTCAAGAATTTATTTTTGAGAACGAGACAAAATAACCATGTTTTATACTAGACTGTTAAAGCAATCAATATGCACATTCAGACAGACACTTCACTATTAATGTTGTACAACCACCTAAAATCGTAACTCTCCCACTCTACTCTTTTCCGGCGATCCCCTATGTGCGCAATCTCTCCTACCACGCGATCTCACCTAGCTTTACCTTAAATATAAAATTAAGTCATGCTCTAATAAGGAAATTGTGTCTGCATCTAAAATTACTTACAACTTTTACGACTTTGTGTTTTAAACAGTAAGCCCTTCCAGTAGGCGTTATTATTTTAAGTTACATTATATAAGAACAATATTTTTTGTATTAAATTTTATAAATGGGTATGCATTACAATTACACTCTTTCTAATCGAAGTATTTGTGTCCATAATACATTCATTGTACAAATAGGAATATTGGGTGTATTTTAAAGATATAATGTAACCTGAAGAAACGCTCACTGGCAGAGTCAGATTTTCAAATGACATGAATTCACGTCAGCGGTTACGAAAAAGTGTTAAAGAACTAATTTTATTTCCTAGGCGTAGTTGCTATGTCTCCCGTTTTCAAGTGAGACTTAACACGTTTCCAGCTTATTTAATCGTCAAAAATATATGACACATGTTCCTTTAAAAATTATAAGAATTATAATTTTTAAAAGGTATTTATGAAAAAAATATATATAGTGGTGATAAATCTTATTGAAAAATTAGAAAGTTTGGCAGCTATACTTATGTACACGAAATGTAAAATAAATGCTTAAATCTTTAAAACCGGTAATTTATATTACTTTGATTTTTAAGTATTTTTTTCTCAACAAATGTAATTTTTACATGGTAACTGTTTAGCTTTCATTGGATCTAAATAATATTGTGCCTTTTCTTAAGATAATAGATTTTGTACGCTAAAATACTTTAAAACAACAAATATTCACCTTTGGATTCCATAGAAATACCGCTCTTTCACAAAAATGCTATTAAATAAATGGTTTATAAATCAAGAATTTTAATAAGTTTTTTTTTTCTTTTTTCCTTATATAGAAATGAGTTACTTTGTGCGTTAAAATTGATATAACTTGAAGCGTACAAACCCTATAGTATTTAAAAAAATAAATAAATAAATAAATAAAATGTGTATAACAACATTAAAACAGAAAACCAGCCGTTAAAAAAAAAAAAAAAAAAAAAACTTGAAAAAATTATTTAATATTTAAGAAAAAAGTGTTGATCATGTAACATCAGGTAAATTGCGCCTTTTAACAGTAAGCTCCAGCTCACAATGTTTCTCTGAAAAGTTACATCTAACTTGAAGAGAATTAAACCTACAATAAGGTACCTGTACCCAATATGGACACCCTAAGGAAAATATATTTTTTTCACCCCCGTGTACACGGCATAGAACTCCAAAAATGTATGACCACTATCCCTGGACTGTTGGCTCTTATTATTGAAATTAGCGACCTTGTAATTATTATGGTTTAATTTAAATGATAAAAACAAAAAATGTTTATAAGTGTCCATATAAGGAACCACCTGTCCCTATTATGGACATGCATGTTCATATTACGGACAGGTGGCTCCTTAATGACCTACTACACAAGGTGTATGGAAGAGCCACTCTTCCAAAGAATTTTAGAGGAGAGGGGATAAAAAAAAAATATATGTTAAAGTATTTCGGGGGAGGGGGGGCACAGTAAATATCTTCAGAACATGCACTTTAGAAGGGAGGGGGACATTTTCGGTTGTGGTTCTTCGAAGATCCATGCAAAGCACCTCAGCTATAAAAATATATTATGAAATAATTTAGTTGCTTTTGCTTAGCTTTATTGCATCTGTCTGCAGAATTTACATCGGTTATTACTCAGTCCTCACAGGATGGACAACTAAAAACTTCTTCATCATGGGCCATGGGCGCTAAGTCCCACACAGTCCTCATGGACATATCTGCCGCATTTGATGCATGGCCGCATGTCTGCAACAGCATCAATACCGCTTAAGAAGCAGTACCAGCTCTCCTTTGTTGAGGAAGTGATACCGCTGGTACCTGCGATTTTGCCAACAGATACCCTACTGAGGGGAGGCTTCTTTTGATTTTTTTACAAGGGCTTTTTGGAGTATTTTTTCCTGGTGGAGGTTTCTTGGAGGATTGTTCAGATGGCATCTTGTTGAACAAGGATTTTACCCCTTTGATACCTTTTGCGTTTATTGCCTGGCGACGTTGTGTCTTCTTCCTTCTTACAGTTGGAGTTGATAACACACTGGTGAAAGAATTTTCCATGGAAAATGATCTCGCAGGTGATGAAGGTGGGTCTAATAACAGGAGAAGGTATGTTGTTAACAAGAGCTTCAACATCTGTACTTCCACTCTTAATTCGTAATGTAATGTACGGATACTATAATTAAGATTAAAAAATGTCTAAACATTATTTTATTATCAATTAACTAAATAAAATAACATTAAAAAGATATTTTACAAATTTGTGAATCTGTAGATTCACTTGCTGTACTTGTACAATGTAGACATTAGGTGCCCATATTGGGAATCGGGCATAGTTTTACTAAATCTTGTAATAAATAAACAAAGAAAACATTTTTAAGCAATATATGCAATAGCAATCGAAAATATGTTTTATCAGCTTTCTAAAACACTCCACTTTTCAATATTTAAAGTAATTTTACCATATCTAATAAGAATTCAAACTTACCTGTAATTACGATCAGCACACCACGAAAAAACAAGTTTCCTTCAAAATGGCGAACAGCGCGCTTTTTTGCACTTTTCAGGCTGAATTATCTTTTCAATTGCTTTTCTTCACGGATATGTAGCGCTATCTCTCGATCAATTTTTTTATTTTTAAAGATATTAGGGGTGTCCATATTGAGAGCACTGTCCATATTGGGTACAAGTACCTTATTTAAATACAAAAATATGGACAGAAATATTAGCGAAAAAAGATCGTTAAAAATCTAAGGTGAATAATTACTATTTAAGAAAACAGACGTAACAAGTTGAAGTCCAGGTGATCCAAAAGTCACAGAAAAAAGTAAATATATATATATATATATATATATATTATCCAAAAAGTATTGCCTGGTTTTTCACTAAAATTCGCAGAAAAGCTTGTTTATATGTACATATATTATAAGAAAAAAATATTAGTTACATTTTTTACCCTGAGATGTTGCTGTATCTTCAGTATTATCACACATTTTAAAAGAAAGAGCTTGCCATTGTTAAGAGTAGTGTGTTGTGTTGTGGGGATTAAGGCCGATTGGCTGCTCTAGAGTGCTAGGCCTGAGGAGAGGTAGCACTCCATGGGGGTCTTTCTAAGAGATCCTAGCCCGTATTTACGCAAGTTTCGGAGAAAATCACGGAGAACTCTGAACAGCTAGACCGACGAGCGCGACCACAATTGTTAAGAGATAAAGCATTGTTAAATAACCTTTATTATGATATATCCCAATGCGCAGTGCCTGACAACCATTCTCATGAATGAGAGGCATCTCACTGAAATTTTATAGTCCTAATTGCAAGATTGAATCTATTGTGTCACCGTAAAAAAGTAATTTTACAATTGAAAATCTCTCCTTACATGGTTGGAAAGATTGCGAACATGAGTAGCAGAGATTGCGCTTAATTATAATTACAATTAAATTGTTAACAATAACAATTGCACTTAAATGACGCTGTAAGATTTTTGTAAACAAATATTTTTGTATTAGGAGTGGATATTTGAATTTAATAATAATTAAAAAGACCAAAAATAAAAGAAATTTATAAAAAATTAAATATATATATATATATCTAATGGGGAAAAAATCAGAAAAAAAAAAGAGATAAGATTAATAATAATAATAATAATAATAATAATAATAATAACATTTAGTTACTAGATAACAATTTTAACTTAAAATTAGTAAGTTAGTTGCTTTTCAGTTTGGATATTCATTTTGTAAATAAATATTTTTGTATTAGGATCGGATATTTCAATTTTTATATTAAAAAATCAGAAAAATCAAGAAAACATAAAAGAATTAAAAAAAAAAAAAAAAAAAAAAAAAAAAAAAAAAATCAGAAAAATTTACAAATTAACATAAAATTGCTAGATAACACGTTTAATTTAAAATAAGAACATTTCATTTTCAGTTTGAATCGTTTCGTTTTTACTGACTTAATCTGATGTTGTGCGCAATCGTCGCACTTCTTTTTGTAAATGGTGCAGCTTTCGTCTAACCACTTGTCACATGTTAGTCTATTCGAAATGGATTGCACACTGTGTGTGCAATTCATTTTCCAGCCAAAGAGGCGCGTATCCAATGATATATGGTTGGTTCCGCCCACTTTTTAACCCAGAAGCCATCCACTGTTTATTATTTATTAAAGTTATTTTCTCAAAATCTTCCGTAAAAAAATGTTCAAAACTGAAAACCTAAATTTCACTTGCTTTGAAATCTTCTCATTCAACTTTAAAAACCTTCACGTTATTTTATTTTATTGAATTTAAACAATTACAGTTCTTAAAAAAAAAAAAAAAAAAAAATGAGAAAGTTAAGTTTTTTATTTTTTATTTTTTATTTTTTTTTAAGTTTTATGAATTCTACTTAAGCAGCCGATTCCTAAATAGAACTTGAGCATCATACTTGAAAATATTGCGGAAGAGACATACAATAGCATTAAACAATTTACGATAAATTTCCATAGGCTAACATTAGCACTCATGAGATAAATAATATTGAGTTGTGGCTTTCGTCGATTAATGCTACGCTTGAATAATGTCCGATTTCGAATTTTGTGGACAATTTCCAAATGGATTAAATTAGTCCAGTCACTTGTCAAAGTTGTCTTCTATTACAGCTCCAGACATTCAACACACTCATTCTCACTCATCGTCATTAACAATAAATTGCGTAATCTTTGCTAGTATAGAATTTAACGGAATCAATGCGCAATCTCTCCTAAGTAGTGAACATGGGAACTCTCAATCAACGTGTACTTTCAAATTACACTATTGATTTTGTATAACTGTTTAAAGTAACAGCCCTCGCACACAACTTTATCCCTCCGATTCTCTACGTGCGTAATCTCTCATATGGTTATCTATATATATAGAGAGAGAGATTGATTGATAGATATAGATATTACGCAGTTCAGAAAATGCTAATATGCAAACAGAGGTGCCAAGTTACTACTAATGAAATCAATAAACGCATACAACTATAAAAAAAAAATAGTAAAAGCTGTGCTATTGGGTCGCAGATAATTATTACAGGAGAGTAATATACAAAATTTCCGGTATTAAAGTTACGGACAATCCGTAATAAATTTGCCCCTCTCTATGAACGAAGATTGTTTTATTAAAGTGAATAAAAAATAATTTAGATATTTGTTGATAGAAGACACTGTAAGAAAGAAAAGAAACAATTTTTGATCAGAAAATGTTATCGTTTTGAGACCAAGTTTTATAAACACAGTTGTTTCTCTCATGCAAATAAATTACCTATTGCACAGTACTAGTGCGACGTTAAAACTCAACCACTAACTAAAATCACATGCAAATATTTCCAAGAACAGATTTATTATTCTCAAAATATTTCACACATTTGCTTTCGATATTCGAAATATTTAAGTTTTAGTCATAAATCACACCCACAAAAACAAAATATTTATTGACATTTAATTACGTTTGTTCATGACTTATAAAATAATGATTACATATACATATATAAGTTTATATTTCATATTAATTGCAATTTAAAATTATATATATATATTCTTATAATGGTAGAACAATAAAATTTTAATAAATTTTTCTACACAATTACTTACCTTTAGTTAGATTAATAAAACTGTCAAGAATCTTCGATTCATTCAAGTTTTTGAAAAAGATTTTGGAAAAGAAAAAAAAAAAAAGAAAAGAAAAGAAAAAAGGAAAAGAAACTGACCGACCGTCTTATAGTAAAATCCGATTAAGTGACAGAAAGTCTCGTAAAACTGCTTCTTCCTTTAGTTTTTCATTTAAAACTTTTTCACCATGAAATTGAGTTTAAAATAAAGTATCATAACTCTAATTTTTTGACTGAAGCAAAGAAAAAGAAATGATGGCTTGAAATAAAGCTTTAGAAAAAAATATTTTATTGAAATTTGGAAATAACAGGATTTTAAATCTCATTTATATGATTTTTAGGCATGTATTTTAATAAGCTTTGAATCATTCAGGATTAATAATTTCATAGTAAAGAAAAACATGTGTTTATTTTTTGAACCACTTATTTTAGGTATTTACAGAGCAATATTTTAAATTATAAAAGTTTCAATAATTTTAATTACTGATTTTTAACACTATGAATGTATAAAAACCTGAATCATTGTACGTTCCGTACTCGTTAAAACTTTATGTTTTATATATGCTAAAAAAGTTCTACTTTTTTAGAACTAATATTTTTATTACGTAAAGTAGATGAAGCTCATAAATTCTGAGGGTTTTTCTTTTAATTTAATCGAGAGAAATACTGTATTTCTAGCAAGTATCCCTATTAAAAGTATTTGAGACGACTCGACGCACTAGCGTATTTGTTAAATAATATATATATATATATATATATATATATATATATATATATATTTAATACAACTATAATTTTAAGATTTGTAAATACTTCTTAAAGTTTCTTTATATTGCAGAATTCTTCACAGTAATTAACTGATCAAAAGATTCCTGAGGGGTGGAAAAATTGTGAATTTTATGTTTTTTATGTAAATCCTTTTCATAAAAGTATTCTGATGATAAAGCTTTTAAATAATAGAAATTAAAAAAATATATATTACGTTTATTAATGAAAATAAATTAAAATTTGTATATTCTATTTTTAAGTACAAATCATATTTTAAAATAAATATCCTAGTAATAGGATTTGGATTTACCATAAAATATTTCTAAATGTGTTTATCGTTTAATTAAATAAGTTTTTTTTTCTTTTTTGCAGAGTAAAAAGGTTTCATGCAATATTCACACTAGTACTCCCTCCACTAGTGTCATAATAGCCTAGGTCATTTGGCCTTAATCTCCAACACGTACGAATAATTTTACGACTATCACATTTAAATTTTTATTTTAATATTTCAATTAGTTTAAATATTTTATTGTAATCGACAGTTTCAAAATGTTTTTCACACATTCATATTTTACTCCCCAGAATATACACTTAAGAGTCAACGTGTTACTATACAAATTGTTACTATACAAATTGTTACTGTAAACTGGCAGAGAAGTCACGTGATGTTTGAGACGGAAGGCATTGTGATGTTTGAGTAAATAGTGTGAGTGCAAGAACTGTAGAAGAAATTAGCTATATAGTAACCAGTTTAAATTTTTAACATGCTAATTTTTAAATTGTACATTTGTCGTACTTTAATTGTACATGATTTACGTAAGTGGAAAAAATAGCTAAAAGAAACAATGTAGACGGTTATTAGAATTACTTTATGAAAAGTAAATCTACACTTAATATAAAGTGTAGTTTTCATATAAAAGCATTGATATATGGAGGAAAAATATGTATAGGTTTGTAAATACGCAAAAATATGTAAATTTGTCTATGTTTGTTTATTGTTTTATAATTTTGGACTACTAAATCAAAATATTGTTAGGTTTTTTTTTTTTTTTTTTCACCATTAAATTTTTATTTGCGACGTGAACTCTAACTATGAGAATAACATATACATGCGTATATATGTCTGCTAAAAAAAATTACTCTAACAATGCAGTTTTTAAAAATTGTTTTTTTAATTTTTGCTTCAATGTTATTTATAAAATATATTTTCTATTGCAATCTTTCATAATTTTACAAAGTGCAAAAAAATGTTTTAATTATTCATATGCCATTTGTAAAATTAGTGATTTTGTTTAGAAACTAATTTAAAAATTCTCTAAATTACGAAATGCATAATTCATTTTACACAAACCTCAAAAATAAAAATGTTTTTACCAAATATATAGAGAATACAATTATTTAACGGGTTTGATTCTTGTAAATTTATATTTTTATTCTACTCCTTTTTATTTTAAATTTTACAAAACTCTGAAACAATGCTCAACAGAGAAATCTAAAATCCCTCCAACCGTATTCAAAATAAGTCTATCGGAAACTTTTTTACTGAATTTTAAGCATAGAAACTTTCACTTTCAAGCGTTATTCTGAAAAGAAAAGAAACAATACTGACATTGTTTTAAAGATTTTTATTTAGAAAAGATTTTGGATTTTAAAATAAACTTTCTTTCGTTTTGTATACAAGACATGCTAATTTTAGCGACAAGGTGAAGTATATTATTTTGTTCGCTTGTTCGTCTCAAGAATTTGCTCATAAAACTACTTTTGTAGGGCAAAACAATAAGAGACATATTTTATGCTTTGATAAGTACAGCTTTTGACAGAATAAAAATAAATATAATACAAAAAATATAATTTGTGTTCTTTATATTAATGTTATTTCCGAATAAAAATGTAACAATTGTTATGAACCATTTTTCATGTTAAGTGAAATGAATACTTAAAAAAAAAAAAAAAAAAAAAAAAAAAAAAAAAATGTAAAAATGTAAACCCCTTTATTTAGATATTAAAAACTACTGAATGCATCTATTTATTTATTTTATTTTATTTTATTATTATCATTATCGTTTATTTAACTGCTGTTAAATACTGAAGAAATATGCAAAGTAAAATATTTAAAATTATTTTAAAACGTAGTGAATTTTATTTTTATTTTAAATTCTTTACAGTTTTTTTTTTTTTTTTTTTCATTTTTTTTTATTGCATATATAATAACAGGCTTAAAAGATGTATTTAAATGTTTTAGTTTCATAAGCAGCTTTATTCTGCCGAGAAAAAAATGCCTTCCTTTAGAGATTCAAGTCATATAGTTAAAGCTTTTTCGAAAACGTGCAATTTATACCCTATTCCTTGCCTAAATTAAAAGTGACATAATCATTTTTGTTTCTAAAAATTAAAAAACACAGCTGATTCACTAGACTAATAAATAAAATACATGCCACTTAACGATTTTCCTAGAGTTTCAAAAGAAGAAATATTAATAATTGGAAGAATTCAAATCTTGATAATATATAACATTTAAATTTAAGCAGTGCAATAATTTTAAATTTTTATTTAAAACGGATATCTGTGTACAATGTTTCATGCGTTTTATATCATGTACTTTACCCTTTTATTTTCAACTCTTTTTTTTTTTTTTTTTTTTTTTTTTTTTTTTTTTTTTTTAAGTTATACGATCTTTTATTTATTTATTTATTTATTCTTATCAAGTATCTGCATTTGAAGAGAAAATACTATTTTTGCTTCTAAGACATTAATACTCAGTTAGTTATTTAGAATAATAAGCAAAATGCATCTAATTACGAGATAAATAACATTGATGAAATGACAGTTATTACCTTAAGTTGTACCTTTACCACTTCAGACAAAAATAAACCGAATATACAAGAAGGATTAAGAGAAGATAGTTTGCACAAATGTTAGCTAGAAGACACTAGACAGGTAAAAAATGTTCTGAATTGTATATTGTGTCTCTCAAAATAGTAAAGAATTGAAGTTTTGAAAAAAGGTGGAAAATAGTGGAAAAAGATATAAATTTTCTAACACTTGAAATTTCAGCAACAGATTTTTAGTTTTAATGTTAAAGCCATTAAACACTCAGCTTTTTATATACACCAATTCAAAATACAAAGATTGCCATCCAGGTGCAAAAAAATTGAATAATTAAAACATACTTTTACAGCTGGTTTTACTTAAATGTATGGGAGCTTGATTGTTGCGAGAATAATGTGACCGAGATGACTTTCTGAAAGTGATAAGGACATAGAAAAAACTTTTTAATTGGAAGAAGGGATCCAGATTACTACGGAAAAACGTCCAACCAAGAAATAAGACAGCCCACTACAACAAAATATTATAATGAAGTCCCCAGCTCAAAATGTTGTTCTCCAGTAAAAATAGAGACTTGTTTTTCTACTGAGCTGTGAGGTAATAAAAAAATCAAATCTTATCCGTTAAAAACTGATTCGTTGTAAACGTCCACTGAAAAATAAAAATATACCTCCTTCATCTAGAACAAATAAGTAGTCATTCTCGGAAAAATTAAACTAGAAATTTAGATTTTCGAGATATGCGTAAAGAAAGGTAGATAAATAAATTGAATGGGAAAAATTATAGAGAATTTCTAGTCTATACTTTTTTAGGTGGTGACAGAATATTGGGTACGCGTGGAATCCTCACTAGATTTCCTAGAATTGGGTCAAAAATCAATATTATAGTTAGGAAAACTCGCCTGTTTTGTTCTCATTTATTTTCAGTGGTTTTTTTTATGTGTTTGACCATGATAAAGTACACTGTAAAATATATGTCCTATTCGCTGCCAGAAATTCTCTTTAATTTGAGAAAATACGTTGTGACAATGTAATTTTTTCGTAAATTACGCGTATTTTCTCAAATTACAGAGAATTTCTGACAGCAAATAGGACCATATTTTTTACAGTGTAGGAAAACTCTGTAAAATTCTAATAAAGTCCTTTAGAAATTTCTAGCAAAGAGAACTTGAATTTAAGAGGATAACATGAAATTATTTTTACTTGAGTCACAATTTATATTCTAGATATCAGTCTCAGAATTTTTTTTTCAGTGTATCCATAAACAAATTTTCTATAATAACGTAAAATATTTTTGTTTTATAAAATGTGTTATTATCCGTATTTTAAGGGAATGCCCGCCTCTCCCGTCCTATATGAGATATTTGCAATATTGAGATGATAAAGTTATTTAATATACAAGATGCAGCAATAGCAAGAATTAAGACTACTGCTCGATTACAGTCTTGGAGTTATAAAATTTTGGATATGCATGCGCTTAATCAAAAAAAAAAAAAAAAAGTTAAATATATTACCATTTATCGAAAACTATATAATCATAAATTTAATAAAAGAAATGAAATAAAAAATGTATGCATATTTTCTTTTATTCTTAAAATATTACCTGCTAAACTATTTCAAGCTTTTCCGTGGATTTTATATTATTATGAGTTTAAAATATATTTTAGGCATATTTTTGTATTACTATGCGGGATTCATTTCTTAAGTTCTTTTAAGAAAAATGTTTAAATACTAAAAATCTGAATCAAATTTCAGCATTTAAACATGAAAAATATTTTTCAAAATATTATCAAGAAATCGTCAAAATAATACCCAAATATATTTAGAGCATATAGTGAAACTAAAATAATGTAAAATGGGGACAATAAAGGAACATTAAATTATCAGGCAAAATGTTAAAAAATAAAATAATAATAATAATAATGACGTTTTTACATTTTTAACACTTCCAACAATGTTAAAGATTGACTTTGGTTTGTCTGTCTGCCTGTGTGTCCACACTTTAACTCACTAAATTATTCACAGAATTCATCGAAATTCATATATATTATTCATGTTCACTCTTCGATGTTCCCCATTTAAATTGGAGTAAATACTACCAGCGGTTTGTGTACAGGGATACATGAAATAATTCTAAAGAATTGCGCTCTACGAAAAGTATTTCTCTAAACCACAGTTTAATATCTTTTCTTTTGCAAAGATAATAATGAAATTGATTCTTTTATTTATATGCACATAAAATACTTTTCGTAGTGACACTATTATTAATATTTACATAGCCACACCAAAACATTCAGATAGATTAATATCTATAATAGGAAATTGTTGGAATTATATTTTTGATTATATTATTTGAGAAATTTTAATATCCATAATGTTGTTACATTTTCATAATATGTATGCACATTTTTATAATTCTAAGACAATAATGTACAAAAATGTTTTATAACGTTCACCATACCTTTTACAAACAAATAAATAAATAAATAAATAAATAAATAAACGGTTTTATTTTAAAATTATTAACTCATAAAAATTCATCTTTATTAAGAGATATCGATTACCTGCTAAAGAAAAACATTAGTTAAAAGTCAGAAAGTAGAAACTTATTTCCCAAATAATTAACTGTCTTATTATACAGAGTTCACCGAGAGGTACATTTATTGACAAGCGATAATTTATTTCCGAATCGAAATTAAATATGCATCAAGCCAGCATAAGTTAGATTCTTTGATTAAACATATTTGAGAATGTTCATGTTTTGCTTTTCCTTGAAAGAAAATCATATTGATTTATTTTATTACTTAATTTTTATTACCGAAAATTTGTAATAATGAAATACTTTAAAAGCAATTTATTTCATGTAATATTGTCATTGTGATTACTTTGTCATTTCCGGTCAATGAATACATTTTGAGTTATGTTTCAAAAAAAAATTTAAAAACTAATTCTAAATGAATTTTGAGCATGTTGGATTGTTAAAAAACTTATGTATTTCTGTAACTTTTTCAATAAATATTCTTTATCTTTTTGAGTGTTTAATCTTTTTTCTAAGAATTATCTCTTTTTTCTTTCATTTATTTTCTTTCGTTTAGTTTCTTTTACCTATATGTGATAGCAAAGATATGGTGTTAGGTTCAAAGTTTTAAAATTGTGCTAGAACATTACATCTTGTGGTCTCTAAATTCAAAAATCAGGTTTTCTAGTAATTTGTCTAGTAATTTTTGAGACTTTAATCGGCATAACTCAAGAAAAAAAAAAGATAAAAGAAAGAAAGAAAGATAAAGAAAAAGAAAACAGCATAATTCCGGTTGGTGGGTGGTGTTAGTGTTGGACTTAAGGCCAATTGTGTACTCTGGAGACCTTGGCCTAAGAGGAAGGAAGACTTCCGCAGGAGTCTTTCTAAGGGAACTTAGCTCTTACTAACGCGAGTTTTCGAGAAAACCCCGGAAAATGAACCCAGAACTTCCCGTTTGCCAGCTTTGAGCACAGAAGCTTTCGGACACTGTTGGGGTCCTATTCCAGTGCAAACAAAATAAAATATATTGCACCAAAGGCAAAACTTTGTCACTCGTACATTTAAACATGTTAAGACTCCTCTGAACAAAGTGAAATTATAATTTTTATGTGGACAAAAGCATGTTTCAGGAAGATTGTGGCATTAAGATTTAAAATGCATTATTTTTTTTTTCCCCTTAACTGAGCTACAAAAGATAATTCGGGTATATTACAAGTATGGCTGAAAATAGCTCAAAAGAGCAAATTTCAAATTGTATTAAGACTTTAATTTTCAAACACTCCTTTTTTAATTATTTTATTTTATTTATTTTTTTTATATTTTATTATATTTAATCTAATTTTTGGTTAACATTTGGTATTTCCTAGCATTATAATTAAGTTCTTATACTATCAAAAGTAAAGCTTAATCTTTTATTAAAAAATGGTGCCAAATCAGGCTACTTTATCTACAAACAAATTTAGTACTTTTATTTTTTTATCACTTTAATATTACACTAAAGCAGCACTTCAAAAATGATAGAACTGAGTACTAAATTTCCGGTTGAAGCTAAATCACCTCAATTAATATAGAACTGCACCATTTTCCGGATAAAAGCTGAGCTTCATCTATAACAGTATTACGTGTTGTTTGTGGTTGTTCTTTCTAATATCTAACATAGACTGACGGGGGTAGATCAGAGGACCTACAAAGAACATATCGAGATGTTTCCGTGGAGGAAACTTCCCGATACCGAATTTCCAAGATCTCGGCCCTTACGTTTTTGATATTCATATTTTGCCCTACAACGAACCAATTGGAAGCCGGTATCGAAAGCTGAGTGTCGAGAGTTAAATTCTGTAGGCATTCGATACTAATTGACCAATCACAGTGTGTAAGCGGTCAAACGTAAAAAAGCCCTAACGTTGTCAGCCCTTTTTAAAAAAACTTATGAAATAAAAAAAAAGCGAAAATATGTACCAAAATAATATTTTTTGGAAAGAACCTTCAAAACTATTAGTTTTTTGTGTGAACACTATACACATTTAATCATTAGTTTTAAAGATATTCGATTAGAAAGTTCACCAGTGACACGTGATATGTCACTTTGTCAAGTGCAGTAGTAAGTGAAAGAAACAGTCTAAAATTAAAGGCTAAAGAATAATTTTTTAAAATATAATCAATTTTGAAGTATTCAGAGCTATAAATTCTAAGCTAAATCATGTAAATTCATAGTTTATAATGAAAGAATTGCGAACATTCTATTTAATTACTGTATAATATAATGACTTAAGACTGACGCGAAGTCTCTATAGGTAGCCAGTGGCGCAGTGGTAGAGTAACTCTCTGCTACCGAAGAGTTCCCAGGTTCAATCCTCGTTTAATCTTCTTTTTTTTTTCTTATAAAAAACATAGAATATTTATTTAAAATAAATAATTTGCCATCAAAATTTCAATGTTTAATTGAAAACATTTAATTAATTTTTAAATACTTTTTATTTAACAAAAAAAAAGTTAAATTTAATTAATTATGAAATAGAAAATAAATGCTAAATTAAATCAGAAATTACACATAGATACTCAGTGGCAAGGAATAAAAAATAATTACTTAATAAATAATTTATTTATACAGAAGAAAAATCTTTAAAGTTAACATTTAATCTTTGATTAATAATGATTTTTTAATTTAAAAGCAGAAGAATAATCAAGCATTTATAAAAGGATTTATTTCGACTGGAATTTTTAATATTTATTTTGTTTTTTAGGGGAGGGGGGTTAAATTTAAGTAATAATTTACCAGAAAATAATTATAGCATCAACTCGAAATATATATATGTACATATGTATGCGTTTGTAATATTTTAGCGAAATATTACGAAGAAATTTAAGAAAATGTATTTTTAAAGTTAATAATATTACAATTTATTTTCTGATTAATAATGACTATAAAAATAGAAATATTATCGAAGTAAAAGCATATCATTTTTTTAAGTATTTTATTACAATAAAAAAAAATCTTATTCATTTTTTCAAATTATTAAATTAATTATTCATATCGTTCTTGTTAGTAATACTTAAAGAGGAAAAAAAAATCAGGAAGTGTTACATATATATACATTCAAAAGATATATTTTTAGGACATATTTTTTTTTTTTTTTTTTTTTTTTTAATAATATTAAAAAGAAAAAAAATGCCTTTGCGAGTTTTGAACATTTTATTTCAATCGAAAAGAATTATTTATTTATTTATTTATATATTTATTTATTTTTGTGTTGAATTCAATTAATAATTTACGAGAAAATAATTATTAAAATAAATTAAGAATTATGCACTCGCCAACAAAGAATGGAAATGAAAAATTATATGTTTAATTAAAGTAATTTATTTATTTCTGAATGGTAATAATTATAATCAGAAGTAAAATAAAATGTTTAAGCACTTTAATAATTTCTTCTATTTATAATATAGAGAAAGTATTGGATTCGTGAAATTTTTCGAACTCCGGTATTCGATGGTTTTACACGTTTTGGGACGTCCTGAACACGATTTGATAGTTTTTAAAAAATGTCTGTCTGTGTGTCTACCTGTGAGTCTGTGTGTCTGTCTGTGTGTCTACCTGTGTGTCTGTGTGTCTGTCTGTCTGTGTGTATCACGAATTTTGTAGACGCTGTATCTCACGAACCAATGAAAGAAATTTCACGAAACTTGGTATTTAGTTGGACCCTAACATAAACTGGTGCCGATTAGATTTAGGAATCAATCACACAGCAGATGGCGCTGTAATAGCATTTTTTCTTATTTTTTCAAAATTTCGTATAAATGTACATAATGAGAGTTATTTTTAACTTGTGATAGTAAAATTAATACTAATTATTGATAATAGTAGTAGTCAACAAGGAAAAAAATTGTGCATGTAGGGACATCGTTTCCCCCTGGAGGGGAAATACCCCCTCCCCCCGCGGGAGAGTAAATTTTCAAGATGGGTATATTTCGAAAATCGTCATATAAAATCGAAAATCGTCGAAATCGTCGGTATCATCGAAAATCGTCGGTATATCTCGTCAATAACTTGAAAACGCGAAAAAAACTTTTAAAAAAGTCGTATTTTTTTTTTTTATTATTATTATTATTATCAGAATAAAATGAACCTTTTTTTTTATATTTAGTGTTATACTACTTCTCTAATATGGAAATCGTCTGCATTATCATGGAAGATAATTTTTTTAAATAATAATTTGAATAAATTATTTTTACTGGGTGAATTTGTACAGGAAAATATAGAAGAAAGTCATGTGGTGGCAACAGCATACTACTTTTTAAACTATTGTTCTGCAACTACAATATATATATATATATATATTATTTATTTTCTAATTAATAAATTAAATATTCATGCTTTTCTTGTTAGCAATATATATAGCAGGAAAATTATAATCTTTGCAATAATCTTCTTAGAATATATATATTCAAAACAATTGTTTACCTTAAAAAAAAAAAAAAAAAAAAAAACACGGAACCTTCCGAAGTATTGAACCCTGGTACTCTTGGTGTGAAATAAAACACTCTGCGACCGAGCTACTGGGGGTGCTAGGTTAAGTTTCTATGTTATTATATACTGTACTGTATCATTTATGTAGCATCTTATTTCATTATGCATGATGAAGTTACATAATTTTGCTTAGAGTTTATAGCTTTGAGGACTTCAAAACTGACTAAATTTACAAAGTAACACTTTAGTCTTCAATTTTAGACTGTTTCTGGTAATATTGCATTTGATAAAAGCGAGACATCTTTCGTAACTCGGGAAATTTCTAATCAAATATCCTAAAAACTAATGAATCAATGTACATAGTGTTCACACAAAAAATTGATAATTTTGAAAGTTCTTTCTAAAAAATATAACCTATGTACATAGTTTTTACCTTTTAATTAATCAGTTTTTATTTTTTTTTAAATGGCGGACACACTGCCTGTGTCCCGCTACCGGAAACTCGTTTCCTCTAGCTGTACACTTGGTGCGAATTTTTAGGAAGATCCCGACCATAATTTCCGAGAGTGAGTGTTAAGTAAACGACGGACCATATATTAATAGAATTATTTTTATTTTTATATCTTGGAGTTAGAGAAAGTTCACGCTTACCGGCCTACGTATTTTTCTCTCATGGTGAATTTTTACATTGCCTCACTAGAGGGCGTGTCAAAAAGGGCTTACATGATGTCACAGAATATTTAGTAATTGTGGGAAGGATAAATGCTTTAACACAAGAGACAGGTAAACTCTTTCGAGAACTTCGTTGTAGCACATTTTTTGGTACTATCGGAACTTTACATCACAGACAAAAATTCAAGAGAGTAAGACAGTCTCGGAAGGTTCGTTGTAGAGCCACAGATCCCGGAAACTGTTAATACTTATTAGACACAATCAGTCCAAGATATGATCTGCAGATGCCGGGTTCTGTTGGTATTTTGGGCAAAGTGGGCAAGTTTTCTTGCCCTTAGAAAAAGAAAGGCATTTCAGGTCGCCGATGGTGTATAAGTCCTTGGCCAATGGTAAGGTGCAAGAGGCTGGTACAGGATTTCCTGTTACATGATAGACCCATCTTACTACCCTTATACCAGTGATGAGTGGGGTGCGTAAGCCAATCCTTCTTTATTTGAGTTTTTTTTTTTTTTTTTCTCAGAGAAGAGTTCTAGGTAAACAAGTTCTGAAGAAGAGAGGTTTGGGAGACTGTAGTCTTGATTTGCAAGATTGTTTGTCAATTCTTTACCGCAGAGATCTACACGGAATGGAATCCACTGGAGAACAGTATAATGTGATGGACACACATTAATCCAATTTTCCTTTAACTTATCAAGAAAATAAACTAATATACTACACAAAAATAAATTTTGCAGAAAGAAACTTTTATCACAAATATTGACTATTACTTATATATTAAAAAAATTATAATTGTAAGTTCATATTATAGCGAGTATTCTTTTAATTTTATTCAATTACTTCGGTGTTGCTTTTGTTGCACGAACTTTACTTAAAATACAGCTGATATACATGAATTATTATAGACTTGCTCCTTTTAAAGATTGCTAAATAATTTTCTCAAAATATATGAATTTACTTTCAAAATTGCGTATAACTTATTATTTTCTTACCAATATTTCAGACGAATAATTCTAGTATTATTTCAATATAATAGTTATTATAAAAGAATTCTGATCAATTTTAACAAATAATAAGCTTAGAAATATCAGAAAGAAGCTATACTATATATAAATTCATAATCCCCTTTTCCGAAAATAAAAAAACTGCAAATAATAACAAGTCAGCTTAAAAATTTATTAAAGAAATATAATACAAATATTATAAAACAAGAATACTACAAAAGAGGAGTTTTATTTGAAAAAAAAAAAAGAAAGAAAGAAATGGAAAAAGACATAGACAAACAAAATAAAATAGCTCTAGATCTTGCTTAGGCTTAAAATAGAATGTAAAAATAAAACACAAGCCAAAGAATAAATTTCTAAAGCCATTTCAAAGTTTTTAAAGAATAACAACAAAAACAAGATTTAAGAGACTCTGTACACATTGTATAAAATCCGTGTTAAATCTGTTACATTTTACATTTTTCGGCAAATATTATTAAGTAACTTTTAAGGTATCTTTAAAATTTTGAAGTCCTTTTGTATTTTGAAAATGTCAATTTCGTCTACACACTCGGAAATAAAATTTGGCTTTATGCATTTCAAAGAGCAAACAAACATTTTTGTTAGGCATTATATACTTCTATTCTGAAATAATCTTGTGTGGGCTCTCACTTTTTACTTTCCGAACACTATAGTGAGGAAAGTATTGTATGTCAAAAATCCGAATTCGAGATTTTGATGTTTCTATACGTTTTGAGGTCCCCTGAGTCCGTTTTCACTATTTTTACGATGATGTATGTATGTGTGTATGTATGTGTGTATGTGTGTATGTGTGTATGTCTGTGGGTGAACACGCTAGCGTCTAAACGCTTCGTTCGATTAACCTGAAAGTTGGTACGCATATTGTAAGTCACCATAGTACGAACCCTATATATTTTGGTGAATCTAGCACTTATAGTTTTTTTACAGGGACACAAAGAAAAATTCTTTATCATTATGGCCTATGGGAGCAAAATCTTAAAAGTGCGATAGCATCTAAACGCCTTATTCAATTGAGCAAAAATTTTATACACATATTATAGATCACAAATACTCAATCTGTATAGATTTTGGAGAATCTAGCACTTATAGTTTTTTTACAGGGACACAAAGAAAAATTCTTTATCATTATGCCTATGGGGCCAAATTTTTAAAAATGTGATAGTGTCTAAACGCCTTATTAATCCGAGCAAAAAAATTGTACACATGTTATAGATCACAGTTGAACTAACTGTATAGATTTTGGTGAATCTAGCACTTACAGTTTTTTTACAGGGACACAAAGAAAAATTCTTTATCATTATGGCCTATGGGACTAAATTTTTAAAAATACGATAGCATCTAAACGCCTTATTGAATTCAGCTGAAAATTTATATGAGTATTATAAATCACTGTTGCACTAACTATAAGCATTTTGGTGATTCTAGCATCTATAGGTTTTTACAGGGACACAACAAAAATTTCTTTATCATTATGATCTATGGGCTCAAAGTTCAGTAGCGTTAAATAAAACAACGTGTAATAGATGGAGAAAAATACTCAAACACTCTATTATGGTTTTCTCTCTTTTGTTTGTTTAACAACTACTCTTTCTTTACTTTATCTACAAAACTGGTAATTACTCAATGTTCGGAAAGTCGAGTGGAGTCACTCCAGATTTTTTCATTCTACATTGTTGTAGATTTATTATTTTTATTATCATTTAGTGTTATATTGTATTTAGAATATTTCTAACGAATGAAAAGAACAATTCAAAAATAGTTTTAGAATTTTTTTTATTATTATTAAGCAAACATGAAATAAAATATCCATTTGCACCATAAAATATAACATCTTTCTGTATGAAGAGGAAGCTTTCACCCCCTCATCCAACCGTTTAAATTATTCTGACAACTGTCACCCCGACCATTTGTTGAAATTTATTTGACTAATTGTGAATATTCCTGAATATTACCTATAAACTGTATATTCATCAATAAAATACTGTATTAAATTTATAACAACAAATAAAAAATTCCTCACATAATATGAAATTAGCTTTCAGCTATTTTCAACTAAAGACCCATTATATAAGAATTCTTTTGTTTCGTCTTGTAATCAAATTTAAATGCGTTTGATACCATATTTTGTGTGAAATATGCCGTAATTAAATAAATAAATAAATAAATAAATGCAATAAAAAAATAAAAATATGCGTTAATTTAATTTTGTTTACTGCAGTCTAAAAATCTGAAAATGTACCAACAAGTAATTTTACAAATAGGCGTACTATACATGAATATTTTTGCATTACCTTGAACACGAGCTATTTGTTGAATTTAATAAAAATTGTAAGTAATAATTCCCATGGCAGTTTTGAAATACAGAGGCCACACTTTCTGAATTTATCTATGTTTTAGATGTGATCATAAAAGTCTCAAATTATACGGACACACACAAAAAGGTCGAGCTCTAAAAAACTTATACTTCGAAACTAGGCGACCCCTTATGATAAAGATTTGCAATGCTGAATTTGAAATTCAGGAGACTCACACAGATACATAGACCAACTATGGAAACTTCATACTTGGATTCCAAACGTAAGAATATTGTTAAGACTCATTTTCGAAAATTTTACAGAAAATAATACACATATATGTGTGTATGTATGTGTTTAACTCGTTTCATAAAACATATACATTGCCGAGGGAGATTACTTTCTTCACAGCTCCCAATTTAGCATATATTTTTAAAGCCTTCACCTCAAGAAAAGATAACGTACTGAAAATACATGCCCAATAGTTAGTACTCATGCTACATAACGTATCAGAATTCTTTGGTGTCGCGCTGTAAACTAAGTACAAATGACGTACACTCAATTTTATACAAAATCATGCTTTTAGGCATCTTAATAATATATGTTAAATTATTTTGTTGAAAAGTGTGAAACGATGCCCAAACTCACATACAGGAAATGCCGTTTTGGGACTAACGTACAGTGAAATCATACTTGCCAACCTACTAATTAATATTCCGTAGTATTGTTAGCCCCGCCTTCTTTTTCACGCCAGCATCATTTTACAATACTTTTGCTCTTATTTAATAGTAATTGCATTTGGAGAATATTACTCTAAAAATTTACTAGTGTGAAAAAATTGGTGGACTAACAACACTACGGAATATTAATTAGAATGTTGGCAAGTATGAGTGAAATTCTTTTTTGTGATCTTGTACACAAATCAGAAACAATATATACGAAAAAAAAAAAACTATACCCCTTATTCAATGTAACTCAAAAATAACCGTACAATATTTAAAGAAAATAGGATAATTTCCTAATATATATATATATATATATATATATGGAAATCTCTTGTATGGCCCTGTGTCAGTTATTATATATCTGAAAACCATTTTGTACTTAAACTATACTTTTACGTATTTAATAATGTATGTTAATTTCATTATGTTGAAAGCTGCATAACCATGTCAAAATTCCCTAAGGGATTCTGTTCATAGACTGTAATAAGGCGAAATACTTTTGTGCGTCCCTGTACATGAGATTACAAGTACTATAAATAACAAAATCTATACAACTGATTTTCATTAATCCTGTAATCTTTAGCGCAATTTTCAATTGAATCGGATTATTTTTGTGACCGCTATCATGGTACGCACCGACACACACGCACAGAGATACTGAAGTCTCAATAAGGAAAACATCCACAGACATTTCAGGTGTAACTTAAACTGAAATGTTTAGTTTATTTATTTAACACATTTTAACAGTGTTTTCAATTTACAATGCTAAAAATTGCTAATTTTTTAAAATTTGATATTAAACTATCAAATGATTTCAAAACCTTTCAATAATTTAAGTTTTTTTTTTTTTTTTTTTTTTTTTTTTTTTCTGTACAAAGGTTTTTTATTTTTTATTTTTCCTTTCTCTTACCCATAGGGGCGAGAAAGTATTGTTTTAGGGTCAAATTTTTGAATGTGAGTTTTTGTTATATTTACACCTTCTGAGGTCCCCTGAATACGAAAAACAGGTTTTTAGCGAATGGTCTGCGTGTCTGTTATCAGAATATCTCAAGAACAAATAGTAGCAGAAATTCCAAATTCGGTATTCTAAATGTGTATCATATAGGAATTCTACACTAACCTTTTCGTTGAGATGAAGCAAATGGATCGTGCACAGGGACACTCAAAAGTATTCAAGTACATTACGTCTATGGGGGGAATTACAGGTAAGTAGAGTTTAACATCTACAGACTGCACTAAACCAAATTAAGCTAATATATATTTTTTGTAATAGAGATAGTCAACTGGGAAATTTTTTTTGTGTATGTAGGAGCCTCGCCTCGAGGGGAATAAATTTTCATGATGGGTATCTTTCAAAAGAGTTTGCCAATACCTTTAAAACGAAGGGTTGAATCATCGATCTGCGATAATTTAAAATAAAGTTATCGATTTTTTTCATTTTTAACAAGATTTTTTTTTTCTTTTAATGTAATATTGAGAATAAATTCAACTTTTTTTTGGATATTTAGTGTTATACTACTTCTTTAATATGGAAATCGCATTATTATAAAAGATAATTTGTTTAAATAATAATTTTAATAATAATAATAATAATAAAAACATAATTATTTTTTAATTACCGAATTAGATTGTATATAAATGTGGGTGTATTAATGAAACGGGTGTTTGAGGGGGGCGGTAGCTCCCCTCACACAGAACTAATTGTCATATAAAAATCTTCCGAAGCCTAATTTGAATTGCTTAACGTAGGTTTACATAACAGTACTCGTTATCTTACCTCTTAATCTCCAACCTGTATTTATAGTACTAAATTTCAGGGTAAGAGAAAGTCATGTGAATGACACACCAGATTATTTTAAGTGTTTATGAAACATCATTAGACTAATATTTAGGCAACGTATGCTTTTATTTTACTTGAAAATAACATTTTAAATATTATTTTTTACTATGCTAAAGCGTATGTAAATGCTATAGATTATTCTATGATATGTTGATTGGATGGTTGTGTTTTACGTCGCACTAGTGCTTCGCAATGGACAATTGGCGATGGTCTGTAACTTACCCTAGAGGTGGTACGAAGACATGCCATCACAATTTTAGTCCTCCACGGAAGGAATGGCTCTTCCGCTTCGGTGACCCCCAGAGGTATAATAAGATGGGAACATGGAGGGCATAGCGGCCACGGCAGATTTTACGTGCACCAGCCACCATTAGTGTAGTACACGATGGTCTTTGACCGGCTCGAGTATCGAACCCGCTATCTTATAATTACGAGCCTGGCGCTCTACCTACTGAGCTACCGCGGCACTATCTTGATTGGAAGAAACATGTATTGCGCAACAATATATGAAAAAAATTATTATTTTAATTATTTTATTTATTGTTATGAGATTATTTTCCCCTATCTTTTTATAATGATTCCTAAAAGTGTGCAAGTTGTTATTACTTTTTAACTTCACGGACGGTGTAATACATGGACGGTATAATAACTAATATGCATGATGCATTTCCTTTTTCGATTAGTTTGTCATGGTGATTTAGGTTACCAAAAAGTATATTTTCTGCTATAAAATGTTGTTTCAAATTCCTCGTTAGTATACTATTATAACTAAATTATTAACTATTATAATGATATTTTAAGTCTAAACTTGCTTTTAAGTAAAATTAATGACTGTTTGAGTCAATTTTAGCTTTATATTAAAGCCATACGCATATTATGAAAAAGAGGGTTAAAATTAACACAATTTAGGTTAATACGTTGAAAATGGGTATTTCACTTTGATATTTTTATCGACCATTTAGAAGAAAAAATAAAGTTATAGAAAAAAATCTCGTAAAATTCCTAATTGAAAATTTTAATTTTAGCAATATATAAGAATGTATCCAGGTTAACGTCTGTTTAGATGACTTAGAAACTACATATATGCTTTTTTGTAGAAATAATAATTACAAAAAAAAAAAAAAAAAAAATAGAAATTAAACTTTGTATCTTAAATACATAACTTTCATTTTAATATTGAGACTTTGAAAGCTTGTTAATTTTTCTATGTTCCTTAATTACAAAATTTATTTTTTAAATAGAATCAGATAATTTCCTTAGATTTTAAATCTCAGGAATATTTCTTAAAACTCCTACATTTCCCTTGAGAATTTAAGAAATGCGTAGAAAATAAATGATATGTTTAAACTATACAAGCCATTTTGATCATTTTCTGTTAAATAACGAAAAACGTAATTAGTTGGGAATTTAAATGCAAAAAATATTTGTATTATATGAGCTGCATTAAATAATAATTATGCTGCGTTTCATATGTTTAATTAAATTATTTTTAATTCTCTATCATATTATTACAGCTGCCAACTTTTACGCTTAATAATTATGCTGCGTTCCATATGTTCAATGAAATTATTTTTAATTCTTTCTCATATTATCACAGCTGCCAGCTTCTATGCTTTTAGTCAACCGGCCTTAAAATCAGCAACCAACCAACCAACTATGCGGTAGCCAAAAACCGTAAATGTTGTCAATTAGGTACCACAGGTATTGGAAAAATATGTATTCGTGAGAGTTTTCGAATTTGTTCTTTTGACCTGTAAGGATTTGAAAATCACAAAATCCATATAATGTCTATCAGTTTGATAGTCTGTTTGTTAGTTAGATCGTTACTAGTGTGTTAATAAGTTAGTTTGTTAGTCTGTGTAAATAGTATCTCAAGAATGAATAATCATAAAGCAGTCGTTACGGTTTTACAATATCACTTATGGTAATAACAAGACCTCTATACATTTTTAACACTCTGAACTGAAATTTTTACAAGTAATTCGAAATTTACGAGTTTCTCATTGAGGAAGAATAAGGCAAAATTTTGTATAAGTATGCACTATTGTACAATAATTTTTTTCAAGAATATTTTTAAATAAACCAAATATTATAACAACACTAAATGGAGATTAAAATAAATAAAAATATTTTTTACTCGCTATTGCATACAAATTGTAAGAAAAAATATAAAAATTGTTTTGTGTATACAACTGCAATTCCTAAACCAGTGAAAATTTACATTAACTTATTTCAATATTTCGAATCTATAACAATTTGTAGAAAGCTTATATTTAAAAAAAAATAGTAAGATTTCTAAATGTTAAATGTTACACCCATGATATTTTACACACATGAGGTTTTTTACTTAATACCGTATGGGTTTGATTACAGACATTGATAACCGTTTAAATTTCTTCTAAAAGTGTAATTACTTAGAGTATATGAATGTTATAAATATTATAATTAAATTTTACCAAACAAATTTTTCTGAAAATTATACAAAAAATTAAGATAATAATTGTTAGAAATTGTATTAAAAAAAAAAAAAAAAAAAAAAAAAAAAAAAATAGAAAAAACCCGTATGAAATAAATAAATCTGTAATTAGATACCACATTATGTTACAGGAATCAAATTACTATTTATATGTATAATAAAAGAAATTTCATTTGAGTATGCGACCTCATTATTCTATATATGTTTTTAAATACTGTAAATAAATAAAACATAACTAAAATTTTTTTTTAATAAATTTACACTCTGTAATATTTATAATATATATCAGAATAATCTTTTTTTTTTTTTTTTTTTTTTTTTTTGTCAAATAAACTTGATTTTATTCTTACATTTTATGAGAGTACTTTACAAGCTGAACAAAAAAATACATTACTTAAGCTTATAACAGTTTGTTCCAGTGCATAGAAATGTATGACACAAAAGTAGAGGAACTTACATTACTACATAAACTACATTGCAAGAAATTTAACTGCTACATTATCATGAGTGACTGGAAAAAAATGTCCCAGCCATTGACCGTAAAAATATACCGTTTAAAGATATGTACTTTAAAAAAAAAAAAAAAAAAAAAAAAAAAAAAAGCTAGTGATCGGTCATCACTCTGAATTTTACAGCAATTTTGTACAAATACGGGTTCCGGAAGCTAGCCAAATAATTTAATGGTCAATTCTCCGAATTGTTCTAAAATGTTCGGTTGTACGGAGTACATTACGATAACGTCAATGTTATGCATTGTAGATGAGGGAAGGGGTGAGAAGTTTCATGAGTTAGATATTTCATTCTCCAACCAGACATTGCCGTCAAACTTATAACTAAAATGTTTTACTTTCAAAGACGTAATTTTCTTTAATAATTTTGAAGTATGTATGAAATTCTAATTGAATAACATTAATATGGACGTTTCATGTAGTTTTTTATTCAATAATTTAAACAGAAAAATTAAAATGAATTTTAAACCACCTGCATTATTTATGTTTTTAAACTCTAATATTTTATTTTTATGTTCTATCAAGAAGTAAATTATTATAATGCATAATTGTTAACAATACTAACAAATTATACTTTAACTTTTTACTTTATTTTCTGAACTTTGATGATAAATATCGATTTCAAATAAAGTAGTATATCGATTAAAATGCTGACAAAGTATTTTCTATGACAGCATCGGATTGACGATTGTAATGTAAATGTTCTTTTCTTCTTCCTGTCAAAGGAACTAGTTTATAATGGCGAAAATAGCATCTTGATTTTTAACTTTTAAAAGCTTAAATGTGTTTGATTTGTTCTACCTAAATATTTATTTACGAATACAAAAATAAAATTTTTTATAAATATTTTCGGTTCAAATACATAACATATAAATATTTAATGCACATAGAATTAAAAGATAAATAACTTTTTTAACCTTTCTTTTCTTTTTATTTATTATAATTACGAAAAAAACAATTTTTATTATGAATATTAGTAGAGTTATTTAAGTACTAGCTATAATAGTTGTTTATATATTTTTATCACAGAAAGAATAATTATGGCATATTTTATCATTAATTATACTAGATGAACTTTGCAAAACGAAAGATGATTCAAACCATCATATTGAATGTCCACTAAAAAACTAAATGTAAAAATTTCTACATAACTAAAATACAGAACCATGTTTGGAGAAATGAATTACATGATCAACTCAGTCACGTATTCATCGATAACAAAGTTAAAACTAATAAAGGTCATATAAAACATTTGCGCTTCAATATTATAAATTGAAGCTGTTTCATTTTAGCTTTTGTCTGAATTCATAAAAAAGTGTTGCTTGCGGTTTCCATACGTGTACACTTTTGAGGTATGTCGAATTTCTCAACCCTTTTCTTTTTAGAAATTGTTTGAATGTTAATTCATGTATTCCCTCATACATTCCATCAATTCTGTAAGCGCTATAGATTAAGAACCAATGAACTTTTATGAAAAGAAAAGCTTTATCACTAAATAGATATTATCAATATTGTGCTGTACATATTTTAGCGTAAATCACCAATAAATAACATTCTTTAAAAATATTTTTCTGATTACATCTCGTCATTTATTGGATGTTTTAGAATCAAACTGTAAGCATAAAATATTTTTGTTATGAAAAACCATATTAACTTAATACCAATATATGCCATCTGAAAAGTGGCACCTCTATTAAAATGTAATAGGCACATATATCAAACTACATTATAAAGAAGTATATAAACTGTAAGCAAATTTTAAGGTTTTTTAATGAAATTGTGTTGATTTAAGCTTATTTAGAAAACTTAACAGAATATTAAAGTGCATTATAATTTTGATAAACATGAAAGCTAGCGAAAGTTATTATGGATTTACCTTCACTGCTTATTAGGAGATACCGGGGTTAGTTGGCCTAAGAGACTAATTGGCACTCAGCTTCTATTTACAGCTCATGGAAAGTAGAGCGCTGTCATTTTACTTGTATAGAATGTATGTATAGATGCAGAATCCACTGTGTGTTCAATCTGGTTGGAAATGCCACGAAGGAAACTTTTCTGTTTCATCATATTTTGATTGGTGAGTAAATTTCGTATATATTTTTGATCTGGAGAATTTATACATCAAATTGAGGCACTGCTTATGGCGGTTTTTGTAAAAGTGGTTCACTGTTGTTACATGCATGTATCATAATAAGTTTTTTTTTTTTTTTTTTTTTAATGTTTGGGGTTCTGTGGTATTCCTCCCAGGTATTAAAAAAATAAAATAAAATAAAAATAATCAACAAAAAACCTGTAAAGATTTTTTCAGAAAACTTGAAGGTATTTCGGATTTTTCTGCAGGAAACTTGGAAGTATTTCGGGCTTTCTGAAATAAACCTGTGTGGAACCTTTAATAAAACTATGTTTTTATTTCCCCTCAAAATACCTGTTGAAATCTTTAAAATACCTGCATATTTTATAGAAAGACCGAAATACTTGAAGTATACACGAAGTGTTTTGGCTGATTCTTTTTACCTGGGATCATATATATGTTATCTCTATGGAGCTAGTTGGCACAGCTCGACATTCCCTAATGATATTTCATAGGCTGAAGAATCTATACGAGATAGAGAGTTTTTACCCTCATCCTCATGACAAGACAATAGTGAAGATTTTCATTCGACAGTTTTTTTTTTAAATCCTGGAGAGACTCCCAAAATGATGCCGAAAATTAAGATAAAACAAAACCAACAAAGAATTCTCTGTAAAATCAGAGACCTCTTGACAATCCCAAATACGAAATAAATGGTTTTGTTTTAGTCAAATACCAATCCCGTCAGTACCTTAGGAAAATTGACGAAGCCAATGGTATTGAGATTCGCATGTCTACCATAGTCACCAAGGGTAAAAAATGGAGATAACCAGACGAGAACGATTTAATTTTTTTTTGGCCAAAGTAAAATTTTGTAAAAGTTGAACCCACTTATTCAAATAAATGAACGCGCAACTCTAGTGTTCTTGGTTGATTTTAGACATTGTGCTAATACAATTTGAATAACTATAATAAAGAAGAACCCTAGGTAACTCTAATAAAGCAGAATTTCTATTCCTTGATGAATTCATTATTTGTTTATGCATTTAATGAGAAAGTTTTGGCCAAATATTATTAAAATAAAATTTTTCGAAATAATATATAAGTATATATATATATATATTTTTTTTTTTTTTCGAAAATTGCAATGATTTACCTAAGGATCCCTATCCATATCACATAATGTCAATTCGCTCCTACGGGTATGCCAACTAGCTCCGCACCGGGGTTTACTGATAAGTTGCAAACTCTTATAAAAAGTTATTTTGGGATTATTTAAACACGTATTTAATTGGCGGGTTATAAATGATTTTGAAGCCAAAAAATTAAGCTTTCCGATGCATTCATTAGAACTTCTATTGTTAAAAAAAACATAAAACTAAAAATCAAAATTTATGGCAACTAACCTTGATCTCTCCTACTTTTATCAACGTTATTACGCAACTCTGTTCAACTCATTCGCATCATTGTTTTTCTATGTATTACGGTTATAAATATGTACAGAATCAAAGAAACTTGTGGAATGATATTAGAATGAATAAAACTTCGATAATCGTTAGAAAAATGAATTCGAAATGCAGAATCAATAAAACAGAAAAAAGGTAGTATGAATGATATAAATCTATATATATATATATATATATAATCGTTCTTCCTGACAGTCTGATTGAGGGGGTGATTCATCATCGCCCAGACCAAACCCCTAGACCTAGAAGCATGAAAATTTCTGACAATGTTCGTTCTATGACGTAGGCATCCACTAAGAAGCGATTTTACAAAATTCGCCTCCCAAAGGGGGAGGGGGGGGGCAAACGTGATTTCACAGAATCCTTCATATCTCAAACAAAAAGACAGATATTCGTAAAATTTTTGCTTTAAAATATAGATAATACAAATGTCTAAAAAAAAAATTTCTGGAATTTTTAAAATTCGGTCCCCAATGGGGACGGGGGGGGGGGGGGGCAAAACGTGATTTCACATGCGTAAAACGTGATTTCGCATAATCCTATATATCTCAAACAAAAAAATAGATATACGTGAAATTTTTGCTCTAAAATATAGCTAATGCAAATATCTAAAAACCAATTTCTGGAATTTTAGAAATTCAGCCCCCAGGTGGGTTAGCAGGGGGGGGGGGGGCTATGGGACAAAACAAATAGAAATACAGTTAGGGCGTTCAAAATTGGTACAGATACGTTTTAGAGGCCTGCAAGTCGAATGTGGATATTTTCGATTGTGTAAAGTTATTAGGAGGGGCAGGAAGAGGGGAGGGGAGAGGGGGGAAAAATAAAAATAGTGTTAGATCGTTCAAAATTGGTATATAGAGGTTTTCGATACCTACAAATCGATTGCGGATATTTTCGAATTTGTAAAATTAATAGGAGGGGCAGGAAGGGGGGGGGCTGTAAGGGGGGGGGGCTATGGGCAAAAACAAATAGAAATACAGTTAGGGCGTTCAAAATTGGTACAGATAGGTTTTAGAGGCCTGCAAGTCGAATGGGGATTTTTTCGAAAGTGTAAAGTTATGAGGAGGGCCGGGAAGGGGGAGGGGCAAAAAAATAAAAATAGAGTTAGATCGTTCAAAACTGGTTTATTGAGGTTTTCGATACTTACAAATCGATTGCGGATATTTTCGAATTTATAAAATTATTAGGAGAGGCGGGAAGGTTGGGCTATGGGCAAAAACAAATAGAAATACAGTTAGGCCGTTCAAAATTGGTACAGATAGGTTTTAAAGACCTGCAAGTCGAATGGGGATATTTTCGAAAGTGTAAAGTTATTAGGAGAGCCGGGAAGGTGGGGGGGGGAGGGGCAAAAAAAAAATAAAATAGAGTTAGATAATTCAAAATTGGTACATAGAAGTTTCCGATACCTACAAATCGATTGCGGATATTTTCGATTTTTTTTTAAATTATTGGGAGGGGCGGGAAGGGGGGGAGCAGAGGGGCAAAAAATAAAAATAGAGACATATCGTTCAAAACTGGTGCATAGAGGTTTTTGATACTTACAAATCGATTGCAGATATTTTCGAATTTGTAAAATTATTAGGATAGACGGGAGGGGGGGGAGGAAAGAGGGAAAATAATAGAAATAAGAGTTAGAGCATTTTGGGAATTTTTTCCGAAGGCAGTGAGAACCCGGTACGACAGTTTTCCTAATCAGATTTTGTTTCTGTTTTTTTTCACGTGATAAAAATTAATGCAATTTTGAGAATTCAGTAATTATAGCGATTCATTTAAAAATAAGGACCAGCGAAGCGGGCGTTGCCTGCTAGTATTTCATAAAAAAGTAATTAGTAGACTATTAAAATAATGTATTACTAAAGCTCTTTTGTGTATATTTTTTAAATAAACTATTTGGATTTATAATAAGTGTATCTTGGATTATTGAGGTTAGGTTTTTCTAACTTAATAATTAAATTTATTTTATAAATCAATTATTTATTTATTTTTCTTAGAATCTAGATAATACTTTTTTAACATTAATTTATTTTGATAGTTTAAATAGTAAATGTTACATTCTAGGTTCTTATCTTCAGTAATTACTTAAAAATATTTCCTTTTTCTCATTGTCTATTGCTTAATTATTCCGACTAACCAGTTTCTAATTGCTCGAAAGTTCCTACTAATTACGCGCTTAGAAATGATGAACTAATGACGCAAAGTATTAATTATACTCTTAATCAATGAGTCCAATCCTCTTGCCATGGTGTACATGATCTGGTATAATAAAAGAATTCCTCAATACAGTCATTTATATTGTTCATTTTTGTCTAATTGATCCATGCAAAACACTTTTCAGAAATATATGGCATAGAGAAACTCGGCGATTTTAAATAATATTGAATTAATGATTAGTTTCATGTAGGAAAAGAGAGTTCATTATTACATATAATAATAATAATAATAAATAAATAAATAACATTTATTTGGCGTCAGACTATCCAGTTTCAATTGAAGAATAATTGTGTTCGCTAATTTTTAAATTTAAAACACAATGTGCTTCAAAAAAAGCTTTTTCTTTTACGACATTAATAGACAATAAATTACATTAAAGCTTAAATAAATAAATTTTTAAATTAAAAACTAAAATTACTATGATTACAAAAATGAATAAACTACTTACGATATTATGAATACAAAATTAACATTTTTATGGCACAGTTTTGAAATTTTATTATCAATGTAAACACAATTTATCCTTTTTGTTTTCTTTTTGTTATACCGAACAGAAATATTTCAGGCGTTCTACATATACTGGTAGAAGTAAGAAGTTGTGCAGCGACTTTAGTGTGCCATTTATTACAAAATTGAGTACCAATCAGCACAACGTTTACAACATGAGATAGGAATCGGTTCAGATTTATGAAAGAGAAGAAAAGGAAAAAGAAAAGTGTAATTTTGAATTTTGAAGGTGAAAGATGACATGTGATAAGTCATTTACACATCACTGCATTTGTTACGAATTTCATCAAAGAAAATTTTGCCAAAGTCCAACAATATGTTCTGACTTGGGGAGGAGATGGTATTGAAAAGCATATGCGAATCCGTGTTTCTACGTTTTAACCCTTTGTATCAACATATGTTGCATATTTGCAACATACTAAAAAGTCAAAGTTATTTCTGCAGCAAGCTTTGAAAACTGATTTTATTGACAGTTGCTGTCTTGCATCATTAGAGTTAACACAAAATGCTTATAAAATTCTCTACAGATTCCGATATAATGCGATGTTTTAACACGAAAGTTTAATTTATGAAGTAAAAAAATTCAGATGTACAGTCGGTAACGAAAGTGTCCGAAAACTAGCGATTTCTACAGAAATGATAGTTTTATACATTTTAATAACGTATGTTAATTTCCGTATGTTGAATACAGTGTAAACATGTTAAAGTGCACTTTAAAAAATGCTGTTTATAGACAATATTTTATCTAAATTCTTTTGTGGGATTCTAAACGCTAGGCATAGGTACTAAGTTCACCAATAACTGTGCAGGTAATTTCATGTCTTTTATAAATATTTCAAATTGATTGGATTATATTTGCAACCTCTATCGTGCTACATGCAGGCAGACTTAAGTATTTTCATGCCTCACTGGAGTTTGAGCAATAAATTTTTATGGCGTATATTACTGTTATGACCTATTTATCAATTTCATTTGTATTTTTTCACTCAAAAAGTTTCTATTTTTAACTTTTTTGTACACTTTTTTTTAATTACACTAACATTTATCCATACACTAACATTTAATCGATGAAAAAAAAAATAATATAAATAACTTCAAAATATATGCAGATAATATAATTTTTCTAATATGCTCTTTTCAGTAACTTTTGAATACAACAGTTGTTAATGATGTTACAAGAAAATGAAAATTTCATTTCCAATGAGTGAATATATATATATATATATTATGAAGATGAAATTACTATCTTTTTCTGCATTTATTAAGCATGTCCTGACCTTTAAGAAACTCTGGATAAACTTTAATGAGTTTTTACACTTTTACTTTTCCCAGCAGATAAGTTTTATTGATTTCTTATTCAAATTCTGGAGAGACTTCAGATGACGTGTCAAAAATTTACATGATGTCTGCAATTACATTCATTGAGAAATCGACAGCCGAGTGATTTTTCTCTTCAAAAATTTTTTATGTCTGCATTAGTTTTTTTATAATTTAATGTTTATATAAATATAAATTTATTTTTTCTAATTTTACGTATTGGCTGATAATGTTGAAAAAATTGATATTTTCAAATAATTTTTCTTTATAGGTAAAATGTAAAAGTAATATCATATGCAGAGAATATAATAAATTAAATTCTCACAGATACAGAAAATCTTATAAACTTTATAGAAATGTTTTTTTTTTTTTTTTTTTTTTTTTTTTTTTTTAATTGATATTTATGTATGAAAAGCAGATTTCTTATAACGATTGGCTCTTTTTTTTTTTTTTTTTTTTTTTGGGGGGGGGGGGGTATAAACTTTTCGTCAACGATGTCATATGAATTTTATCCCACATCTATATGTTACGTTACGATATGCATTTAATGTTCTTGAATTCTACTTATTTAATGGTTGTGTTGAGAAATGGATAACGATAAATCCTACTAAGGATTTGTCATATAATACAGTATGCATTTTTTTAAAAATAGGATTTGTTTTATTCCTGTTTCTAACTATAATCTTTATTTAATAAGTAGCAATTGGCTTAGATTTTTGTAACTTGAGAATACGTCCCTATGAAGCTCAACTTTTCATTCAATAACAGTAGTTGGGATTTATTTTTTGAATGTGAGGGCTAAAATACTCCGTATCTAGCAAAGTTGGCTATTCCTGATTTTTTTTTTTTTTTTTTTTTTTTTTTACTTTATTACAGATTTAAAATTCTTACATTTGCAATGTTTTCTTTTGGGAACTTTTCTGTATAATGTTGAAGTTACTTTTTTGTATCCATTTAAGCAACAAATTGTTGATAGATTTTTTCTTTTTAATTACTTAAATATATCTACACTTCATAGATTATAAGCACGATTTTTGTTTTTTTTTGTTTTTTAATCTGCAGATAGATTTTCCATGAACTTTTATAAAATTTATTTTCCTTTTCATTTACCGGGTAACTTCATGTAGATGAATTCTCCAGTCACATTATATAAACAAATTGCCATAATTATAATTAGAGACAGGAATAAAAGGAAACCCATTTATTAAAGTAGCTAGAAAATTATATGACGATTCCCTTATGGGTTCATTGCTTTCGAACTTTAAAAACAATCCTTAGTTAAATGGAATTCAAGAAAAATCAACGAATTTCGGACACAATAGATGTGGGATATGGAACAATGGATGTGGGATAAAATTAACATAAGATTGTTACAAAAAAAAAAAAAATAGTGTTAAGAAAAATTCGAGTTAGAACTTATAGTTAAGAAACAAAACTATTCAATAGAAGTAAATCTATGTACGAAATCTTCCCATCATACTTAAACATTAATTTTCAAAATCGTTTCTTAATGTAAACTATTGTATTTTTACAACATTAATTTTGAAACTTACATTAAATTAAGATTCATGACAAATTATACATTCCTGTTTATTGATTAGCGGTAAACACTTCGAGTATAAAAAATGAAAACTCTGTTATGAGTTATAAAAATCGAGAAATTATCCTTATGAAAAGAATTTTGTTGTTACCAAATCTTTTAATAATATATCTATATAAGTATTTATTATTGGTTTGAAATAAATTAATCATGTAAGCATTCAGTGCAATATCAAGCACGAGAATTATATAAAGTTTTTGCCATAAAATGATCTGGGATTCACCCATACGATATAGTCCTACCAAATATTTTTTCAATATTTTTCACATTATGTTTTGATTGCTAATAACTGTAATTGCTTAGAAGATTTCGTACACTTTTCTTCCCGGTGTGCGATATGTACATTAGCAAATTTCTCACAAAATAGGTTATACTCTAAATATTTTAAGATATTGAAGATAAATAATTAGGAAATAATTTGTTTGATCATCTTATTATTTATCGAAATAGTAATGGTTCCAAAAAGTATAGCAAACGTAAAAGAAATTGCATGCTTGTAATCTAATCAAGATCTTTTTTCTATGTAAATAAACGACATTTATGTTATAGCTTTGCTTTATTTGAAAGCAGAAATATTAGTTAGTAGCAGGCTTTGCCTGCTTCTCTGGTCACTAAATTTGAAGGAAATGCTTTTCTATGTAGCTTTATAAAAATAAAATAAAACAAAATACTGAAATTGCTCAAAGGCTCGCTTCAGGTCCCTGCTGGCTTCGGTAGCGATTTCGTCATCCAGTAAAACTCGGGCGCCTGTCCCTATTACCTGCGACACTGGTTTACCAATGGGCTTCCATTTAGGTGCTTTTTAGATAACAGTTTCGAAATAGATAGTATCGGAAAAATTGAAGCATCCCTTTTATATTTGAATCCTAGTTACATATGAACAACACTATACGTGGTGCACATAATATTTGCTTTTTCACGTTATTTCCTATGCTTATTTTGTTTGTCTGTGTTTATTTAATTTGAATTAATCAAATATTTCTGTTCGACAACGTGCAAGTGCAGTCACACACAGAGGCTCATTTATTTGTATGATAAATTAGCATAGTGATCATATGTATATGTATGTATATTATATGTATATATAAAAAAATAAATAAATAGGTAAACACTATCGTGCTACACAACTTTAATATGTTGCTCCATTGGCGGCTTCTGAATTTTGTCGCCATAGTAGCGATGGATTTTTTTTTTTTTTTTTTTTCTATGAAAAGAGAAGACTATTTTGCTAATAATTTTATCAGACACCTTTTTGTTTATATATAAGTCTCCTTCCTATTCTGTTTATATTTTTAATGGTTTTTAGGTTTAAAATAGTGCTTGCTAAAATAAGTTTTCTATCTTTAAAACTGCATTTTTTCTATAAACTTTCTATAAAAATAAATCATTTATGTGACTACTATTTAGGTTTAATATTTTTTCTTTTTGTAATACTTTATATATATATATATATATATATATATATATATTCGATGCGCTGCTTAGATTAAAATGGCTGTTGCTATATTGAACTTCTTATCGAAAAACATTCCGTGTACTTCAACACCAAAATTTAAAAATTCGCCCAGGAGGATCTGTTAATGAAACTCATAAAATAAAAATTTGTTTCATAGAGTTTAAATAATCTATTTAAAACAGAAAACGGTTTCCATACAATCTTTTGCTGTTGCCACCTAAAAGTCATACTTTAGTTAATTTTAAACTAGTATATTGTGGCCACCACAAGACTTTCTTCTATATTTTCCTATATGTATATTCAATCAGTAACAATATTAAAAAAAAAAAAAAAAAAAATACGATTTTTTGTCTAAGTTCTTTTTTTGTTAAAAGTAATAGATATTCAACCAATAACAATATTTAAAAAAAGAAAAAAAAAAAAAAAAAAAAAAACGATTTTTACTTTCTTCTATATGTAATATAGAAAAAGTATTGGATTCGCGAAAATTTTCGACCCCCGTTTTTTGACGGATCTACACGTTTTGGGATGTCCTGAACACGAATTGATAGTTTTTAGAAAATGTCTGTCTGTCTGTCTGTCTGTGTGTGTGTCTGTGGTTTAGTGTTTTCACCATATCTCACGAACCAATGAATGAAATTCAACCAAATTTGGTATATAGTTGGACCCTAGCGGGGCATTGTGTTGATTAGGTTTGGGGATCAATAGCCCAGCAGGTGGCGCTGTGATCGCATTTTATGTAAATTTTTAACATGGCAGTATAGGACAAATTTTCGTATTTTTCACCGTATCTCACGAACCAATGAATGAAATTCAACCAAACTTGGTATATAGTTGGAACCTGACGGGGCATGGTGCTGATTAGATTTGGGGATCAATCGTCCAGCAGGTGGCGCTGTGATCGCAAAATTTATTTCGTATTTTTCACCGTATCTCACGAACCGATGAATGAAATTGAACCAAACTTGTTGTATAGTTGGACCCTGACATGGAAAGGGTCTGATTAGATTTTGGGATCAATCGCCCAGCAGATGGCGCTGTGATCGCATTTCATGCAAATTTTTAACATGGCAGCATAGGACAAAATTCCGTATAAATGGGCATAATGAGAGTTATTTAAAACTTGTGATTGTAAAATTAATATGAATTATTGATAATAGTAGTAGTTAACGAGGAAAAAAATTTTGTGCGTGTGGGGGCATCGGTTCCCCCCTCCCTGGGCTGAAATACCCCCCCAGGGGGGGGTAAATTTTCACAATGGGTATCTTTCGAAAGATCAGGTTGATAATAGTAGTAGTTAACTAGGAAAAAATTTTTGTGCATGTAGGGGCATCGGTCCCCCCCCCACACCGGGGGGGAAGTACCCCCCCGGGGAGGCAAAGTTTCAAGATGGGTATCTTTCGAAAGGTCTCGTCAATACCTTTAAAACAAATGGTTGAACTATAAATCTGTGACAATTTAAAACAAAGTTATCGATTTTTTTTACTTTTAACGAAAAAAAACTTTTTTTTTTTTTAACGAAATTTAACCAAACTTGGTATTTAGTTGGTCCCCGACATAAAGTGGTGCTGATCTTTTTTTGGGGATCAATAGCTCAACAGGTGGCGCTGTGATCGCATTTTTTCTAAATTTTTAACATGGCAGTATAGGACAAAATTTTGTATAAATGTACATAATGAGATTTATTTTTAACTTGTGATTGTAAAATTAATATGAGTTATTGATAATAGTAATAGTTAACTAGGAAAAAATTTCTGTGCATGTGGGGGCATCGCTTCCCCCCCTGGGGGGGAAGTACCCCCCGGGGGATAAATTTTCAAGATGGATATCTTTCGAAAGATCTCCTCAATACCTTTAAAACGAATGGTTGAACTATAAATCTGTGATAATTTAAAACAAAGTTATCGATTTTTTTTTACTTTTAACAAAAAAAAAAAAAAAAAAAACTTAGAAAAAAAAATCGTTTTTTTTTTTTTTTTTTTTTTTTTTTTGTTAATATTGTTATTGGTTGAATATGTATATAGGAAAATATAGAAGAAAGTCTTGTGGTGGCCACAACATACTAGTTTTTCTAAGTTTTTTTTTTTTTTTTTTTTTTTTGTTAAAAGTAAAAAAAAAATAGATAACTTTGTTTTAAATTATCACAGATTTATAGTTCAACCATTCGTTTTAAAGGTATTGACGAGACCTTTAGAAAGATACCCATCTTGAAAATTTACCCCCCCCCCCGGGGGGTACTTCCCCCAGGGGGGGAACCGGTGCCCCCACATGCACAAATTTTTTTTCGTAGTTATCTACTACTATTATCAATAATTCATATTAATTCTACAATCACAAGTTTAAAATAACGCTCATTATGTACATTTATACGAATTTTTGTCCTATATTGCCATGTTAAAAGTTTACATAAAATGCGATCACAGCGCCATCTGCTGGGCGATTGATCCCAAAATCTAATCAGCGCCATTACATTTCAGGCTCCAACTATATACCAAGTTTGGTTCAATTTCATTCATTGGTTCGTGAGATACGGTGAAAAATACGAAATTTTGCGATCACAGCACCACCTGCCTGACGATTGATCCCCAAATCTAATCAGCACCATGCCCCGCCAGGTTCCAACTACATACCAAGTTTGGTTGAATTTCATTCCTAGTACCATAAAATTTATTGCAATTTCTTGAAATATCACTAATTTCTTTTACCTTGTAATCTATTAAGTATTTATAATAATATACCAAGATTTTTGTGCTATAGATTAATACTGGAAACGAATATCTTTTAAAACCTGGAAATTCTTTAAAAGTTCAAAAAAGGAAAAGTATTTCGAAGTATTTCAAAAATTTTCAAGTTAAGTTTTGAGCATATAATCATGGGATGTTATGTAGCTTCCCCTTGAAAATTTCGATCTTCCCAAGTTATTTTTAGCATTTCAATACGATACAAACTTGTCAGTCTTTGGAGTTCTTCTAGTCGACGTTTTAAATTACAAGAAAGGCCTCTTCTGATAAATTGTGATTTTTGGAAAAGGGAAAGAAAGATTTTTCTTATCATTTAAATAACTTTTTAAAAAATGAACTTTTTTTCGAGTTTTTTATGAACGTTCAGAAATATAAAAAATTTTATTTCGTAGTATTGTTGCTATTTATAGTATTATCATTAAATTTCTTTCCATTAAAATATTATCGTATGAATTTTTTTCTATTCACAGAATTGATTTTTTTTTCTTCATATTTTATACCTCTCTAAGTCTTCCATAGAAAATTTGCATTTGGGATTGCTATATGTTTTATAATTAATATCAGTTGTATTATATGAAATGCCATGTAATAATCACTTAAGGAAGACGTATTTACTTTATAAAATTTATTTTAAATTTACATTTATTTTAAATTGAATTTTTTTTTCTACAGATATGCTTGCCAACTGAATTTTTATTTTTATGTTTACTAACCGAAAGAAAAAAAAAATCTGGAGTGACTCCACTTGACTTTCCGAATATTAAGTAATTAATGGTTGCATAAATAAATTAAAGTAAGAGAAATCGTTAAATACACAAAAGAGAAAATTACGATAGGATGCAGGAGCACTTTCTTCGTACAGTATGTTCTTTACTTTGATGATATTTCGCTTTAAATAGTTTGAGCCCATAGATCATAATGATAAATTATCGTTGTGTTCCTATAAAATTCCATAAGTGCTAGACTCACCAAAATCTAAAAAGTTCGTACGATGGTTAACTATAGCATGCATATACATTTTCAGATCAATCAGATGAGGCATTTAAACGCTATTGCGTTTGAAATAACATGAGCCCATAAGCCACAATGATAAAATATTTTTCGTTGTGTCCCTGTAAAAAAAAAAAAAAACTATAGATTCACCAAAATCTATATAGTGTCTGTGACTTTGACCTATAACATGTGTAGGAATTTTTCGTTCATTCAAATAAGGAGTTTAGACGCAATCGCACATTGAGCTCACAGGGTTTAATGATGAAGAACTTTTCTTCGTGTCTCTGTAAAAACCTATAAGTACTAGATTCACCAGATTCTTTATGCTTCATGCGACGGTGACATAGAGTACGTACATAAATTTTCATCTCAATCCTATAAGGCCTTTTGACGCTGATGATTTCAGCCCATAGGCCATGATGATAAAGATATTTTTGTTGTGTTCCTGTAAAAAAAAATTATAAGTACTAGATTCACTATGAGCTATAGAATTCCAGCAACGGGGCCTTTAACACGTATATACATTTTTACCTCATTCTGATGAGGAATTTAGACGCTATCGCACTTCGAATAATTTCAACCCGTAGGCCATAATAATAAAGAACTTTTCTTTGTGTTCCTATTAAAAAAAAATAAAAAAAAACTATACGTACTAGATTCACCAAAATTTATACACTTTGTGCAACAATGATCTATAGCATGTGTGTAAATTTTCAACTCAATTCAAAAAAGCGTTTATACGCTATTGCAGTTTTAAAAAAATTTCCCATATAGACCATAATCATAAAAAATTATTCTTTATGTCCCTGAAAAAAAAAAAAAAACTATAAATGCTAGATACACCAAACTTTATAAAGTTTGTGTGATAGTGATTCATAATATGTGAATAAATTTTCATTTCACTCGAATAAGATATTTAGACATTATCGCTCTTTACAAAATTTAGGCCCATAGACCATCATGATAAAGAATTTTTGTGTCCCTGTAAAAAAAGTAAGTAAAAAAACTACAATTCACCAAAATCAATAGGTTTCGTGCTATGGGGACTTATAACATACGTACCAAATTTCAGCTCATTTGAACAAAGCGTTTAGACGCTATCGTGTTCACTCACATACATACACACATACATCATCATAAAAATAATAAATATGATTTCAGGGGACTTCAAATCGTGTAGAATCACACATTTTCAGTTTTAAACACACGAAACACATTTCAGTGAAAAACACATTTTCAGTTTTAAATATGCTCCAGATTGCCTTAGAGAATGGCAATTTTGGTTTGTGGGTGTTAATTAAGTGTAGACAATATGCACTTTGATGAGATTTTGCAAAACTTTCAACTTTAAACACAACTTTCAATTTTACCCGCGAGCGAGGGGGAGTAAAATGCAGATAAGGCGCTGCCGAAGGCATTGGGGCTCCAGACTCAAAGCTTGGCGAGCGGAAATACTTCTGACGATGGTAGTGGGAACTTTAACTTAGAGTTTGACTGATTTCAATGTTTTTTTTTTTTTCTTTTTGAGAATTTTTGTTTTTATTAATGGTATGGTATTTTGATAATTCCTTTCAATATAATGACCAGTGAAGCGGATAAAGCCTGCTAGTCTAAGCTTTTATAGTATACTAGCAGGCTTTTCCCGCTTCGCTGGTCATTATATTGAAATGAAGTCTCAAAACGCCATATCATTAATAATAATAATAATAATAATAAAATCATTAAAATCAGTCAAAATCTAAGTTAAAATTATCGATACCTGCGATAGTAGTTTTCCCACTTGCCACACTTCACAAAATCCCTTTATAGTGCATGTTGCATATACATACCTAGCCCACATATTAAAAAATCGGGATTCTAGGACTATTTGAAGTAAAGTTATGTTTTAAAACGTGTTTTTTAGCCCCTCCCCCTCCGGCCCGCTCTTAACTGAATACATGTCCCCCCCCCCACTAAGGGGAAGTAGGGTGGAGTTTCAAAAAATCAATTTGTGGTGTGTGTTGAATACGCATAAGCAGTCCACGCATCAAAAATTGCCATTCTAAGATAGTTTGGAACAGAGTTACGCATGAAAACATGTTTTAAATAACCCCCAACCCTCAAGGGGATGATAGCACGGAATTCCAAATAATCCCTTTGTAGTTTGTGTTGAGTACGCATAACCAATCAACCTATCAAAAAATCGCTTTCCTGAGATAATTTGGAGCAGAGTTACTCTTTAAAACGTGTTTTTGCCCCCAAACCACTTTTGAAGGTAGGAAAAGGAAAAGTTCACAAAAATCCCCTTATAGTGCGTGTTGGGAACGCATAACCAGCCCGCACATAAAAAATCATCAAGATAGATTGGAGCAGAGTTACGCATGAAAACATGATTTTGTCCCATCCCACCCCAAGGGGGATAAGGTGGAATTTTACAAAATCCTTTAGTAGTGTGTGTCTTGAGTACGCATAACCAATCGACATATCAAAAACTCGTTATTATGAGATAATTTCGAGCAGAGTTACTCTTAAAAGTGTTTTTTGCCTCTCTCACCGCCTTTGAAGGGGGGAAGGGTGAAAATTTGTAAAATCCCTTTACTGTGCGCGTTGGAAAAGCATAAACAACCCACATATACAAATTAATCTTGCTACGATAATTTGAAGCAAAGTTATACTTGAAAACGGGTATATATTGCCCCCCCCCAAGGGGAAATGGGGGGACTGTCGCAAAACCCCATTACAGTGGGTGTCAGACACACGTAAGTAAGCCACTCACTAAAATTTGTAACCTCAGGTCCTATAGATTTCCCCGGATGAATTTAGCGCTAAAAGAGGGGCTCGAATTTGCCCCCTCGTAACTCCCCCCCCCCCCCCCCCCAAAAAAAAAAAAAAAAAAAAAATCGAATATCACAAAAAACCAAACATGATGTTTTGGAAATGTCCTCAAGAAGACTCTTGGCGATTTTCTATATCTTTGTGCTGTTATTGGAGCAGTTTTACTCGAAAACCCGTATTTTGCTAAATTTGCCTCCGAAGATAGTTTTTACCTCCTCCCCCCTCTTAAAAATCCAAAACTCAAATCGCAGAAAATGCTTTTTTTTTGCCCTCAATTACAGCCCCTCTCTTTGAAATTTCGTCACCGTGAAGCTATTTGGAGCCGAATTATGCTTATAAGGGAAGTTTTGCCTTCTGCCCCCCCCAGGGGGAGCGGGGGAATAGTTTGCAAAATCCCGCCTTAATGGACGTCAGGGTCCTAAAACCAACGTGCTCACCAAAATTTGCGAGTCTGTCTCCCATAGAATTGCCACGGCTGTGTTGAATCTGTGAATCAGTGATTTTACTCTTTTATTCCCCACCACGCCCCCAAAGGGGTAAAGGGGGGGGCTTTCACAAAATCCCGTTACAATGGGTTTTGGACACACGTAAATAAGCCACACACTAAAATTTGTGACCTCAGCTCTTATAGATTTCCACGGACGAATTTAGTGCTAAAAGGGGGAGGGTCGAATTTGCCCCTTCGTAACTCCCCCCAAAAATCGAAAATCGGAAAAAATCAATTTTTGCAAATACCTTCAAGAAGACGTTTGGATTATATATATATATATATATATATCTTTGAGCTATTACTGCTAGAATTTTACTCGAAAATCCATATATTGCTAAATTTCCCCCCAAAAATCCTTTTTACCCCCTCTCCCCTTTAAAAATCCAAAATTCCAAAATCGCAGAAAATGATTTTTTTGTACTTAAGTCTAGTCTCCCCATCTGCAATTTTTTCATCGTGAAGTAATTTGGAGCCGAGTTATGCTTATAAAGGTGTTTTTGCCTCCTGCGCCTCCGAAAATCATTTTCACCCCTTTTCCCCCTTAAAAATCCAAAATTCCAAAATCGCAGAAAATAATTTTTTTGTATTCAGGTCTAGTCTCTCCATCTGCAATTTCTTCCTCGTGAAGCAAATTGCAGCCGAGTTATGCTTATAAAGCTGTTTTTGCCTTCTGCACCTCCGAAAATCATTTTCACCCCCTTCCCCCCTTAAAAATCAATAATTCCAAAATCGCAGAAAACAATTTTTTCGTATTCAATTCTAGTCTTCCCATCTGCAATTTCTTCACTGTGAAGTAATTTGGTACCGAGTTATAAATGTGTTTTTGCCTTATGTGCCCCCGAAAACCTCATTTTTACCCCTACCCCCCTTAAAAATCCAAAATTCCAAAATCGCAGAAAATGATTTTTTTGTATTCAAGTCTAGTCTCTCTATCTGCAATTTCTTCCTCGTGAAGCAATTTGGAGCCGAGTTATGCTTATAAAGTTGTTTTTGCCTTCTGCACCTCCGAAAATCATTTTCACCCCCTTCCCCCCTTAAAAATCAAAAATTCCAAAATCGCAGAAAATGATTTTTTCGTATTCAATTCTAGTCTCCCCATCTGCAATTTCTTCACTGTGAAGTAATTTGGTGCCGAGTTATACTTATAAATGTGTTTTTGCCTTATGCGCCCCCGAAAATGTCATTTTTACCCCTACCCCCCTTAAAAATCCAAAATTCCAAAATCGCAAAAAATGATTTTTTTGTATTCAAGTCTAGTCTCCCCATCTGCAATTTCTTCACCGTGAAGCAATTTGGAGCCGAGTTATGCTTATAAAGGTGGTTTTTGCCTTCTGCCCCCCCAGGGGGAACAGGGGGGTATTTCGCAAAATCCCGTCTTAGTGAGCGTCAGGGTCCTAAAATCAACCTGCTCACCAAAAATTGTGACTCTATCTCCCATAGGATCGTCACAACCGTGTTGAGTCAGTGAATCAGTGAGTTTACTCTTTTATATATATAGATAAATGCACTAAATTAGGATATGGATATGGATATTATTATATGATATGGATATTATCTAAAATTATGTTGATTCAATTTTGATGCATGCATATCGGACTACACTATTTGTGAATTTTCAAATTGGTTTGTGGATGACGTTTATACTGATTCTTAAATAGCGCTGTTAGTTAAAATAAATATGAGGATGTTTTATGATGGCTTGAGTAAACCACTTATAATTAAATAGAATGTGTAATTTTTTATTTATTTATTTATTTTGTAACATTTTACTACATAAAACAAAAATTTTGCTGATTAAAAAAAAAAAAAAAAAATCTGCAATTGTTTTTTTAAATTAGAAATAATCATATCAATCAAAAGGTTTTTTTTTTTTTTTTTTTAATGAAATTTTCTGAATATACTCATTTAAAATAAATTATTTATTTTGCATATTACAATATAAAAATGCTTAATGTTCAGAATTTAAGAATTTTTATAGGTTGTAACTGTGTTCATCATTTTTCTCCATTATAAGTGTCAAGTAATTTTATATATGATATATCAAGATACATAAAGAAAAGCGAAAAAGTCTACCCCGATAAATTTGTCTATATGTTAAAACAACCGGTTTTGAAATAAGAACGTAAACAAACAAATATGCAAACAGAATTTTATTAATTTTGACATTTTGGAATGTTGAAATATTTTTCCTCACAAGTTTACTGTTTAAAAGCGTCAATTTCATTTTTAAGAAATCAAATTTTTTGACAGGTTGCGAGACGTGCAAAGAACGATTTTTTAAATGTGAGTTTTCCGAGTTGCGAAGAATCCAGTTGAATAAAATTTTCTGTAATTTATGTATACTTTCTTTTCGAATTGTTATATGGTCAGAAATATATATATATATATATGCCATCAAAATACTAGGTTTAAACTGGAAATAAAATAAAAGATTTAACAACAAAAGCAGTTAATACTTTATGTTTTATTATAAAATACATGATTTACCTTTTTCAATATGTTGCAGAGTAAAATAACCCCCTGTATAATGTCTGTAAATTTAAATGGAGCTGCAAAATGTTTAGCGATATGTCCAATTTAATAGCCTATGCGCATATGCAAAAAACATAAAGCTTTTAAATAGTAAAAGTTTATTTAGTCATATGAGAAAGGCATAAACCTGAATGAAATACACTTCCAACAATTTCCGAGTGTATTCCGAATATATCTAAATAGTTTGGAAAGCTCTATTAACGAATGATGAATAATTTCCATACCACATTCTATACAAAACATGATTTTATGCATATAAAAAAATATATTCATTCCATTTTGTTTACGGCAACCTATAAATATTACAATGTATTTACCAAAAATTTTTACCATAGACGTGATGTATTTTAATTCTTTTGACACCCTGTGCATGAACTAACCTGTAGAGAGGCCAACCACTAAAAATATGATTTTTGGATTCAGGGAACCTCAAAACAAAGAAAGATATAAAATACTCAGTTTTGAAAATATAAACAAAAAACAATGTTTTATCTACCATATATATGGGTAAGAGAAAGTAAAAATGACATTTTTATTTTCTCTTATACACTGTGTAAGGACAGTGGATTTTTGTAAATTATTTTCCGTATTCTTATCCTGGCTATTAGATTTTTATACAGATTTTGTTTAACAAAGTTTTCCTGAATTTCACATAAAAATGAAATCTCTACTACAAATGCTGATTTATGTATTATAGAAAAACTAATATTTATGATTTCGAGAGTGTAAAAAAAGTAGAAGGACACTTTTGAAAATTCGTTATTTGGTGGACTGTGCACAAATAAAAGAGTAAATATTGAAAACTTTTAACTGCTTTTGTTGAGGAAAACGTATTTTGTTAAAAATTGCATTGTTATTTTCTTTTCAGACTGCCTAGAAGAATGCCTTTAAATTATTTCCAAAAGGGACAAATTGTTACATATAAAATAAATGGTAAAGGTGTTAGACAGATTATTCGCATACTGTACGTCCTCCCCAATACAGTTTCTAACATTATCAGAAAGCCAGGCAGAAACAGGAAAAGAAAGAAGACTGGTAGGCCTAAAAAATTAACTCCTTTGGATAGAAGAAAACTTGCTCATGATCTTAAAAAAAGCAGTAGAAGTTTCGCAAAGGTCCAAAATCAATCAGGACTTATTCATATGTCAAGGCAAACAGATTATAACTACATAACAAGATCCAAATAATTAATTTTCGAAAGGCGGAAGCATCATCCAAAGTGGAAAACAAATACAGATTGATTACCGTTTATCATGGGCCAAGTAAAACATGTCATGGACCTCAGATAGGACTCTGAATTAGGAGGAGAAGAGTGGATGTTTCAACAAGATGAAGTCTCCATTCACACCAACAATGGAGTTAAAAATTGGTTCTCTGCAAATAATGTGCAGGTTTTAGAAAAGTCAGCTAAAAGCCCTGATCTTAACAACGTGGAAAACATATGGCCAATGCTTGTTCGTCAAGTATATGTTGGTGGGAAAATGTTTGAATTCCTTGCTGAACTTCGAGAAGCTTTGAATAGCGCATAGGCTAATTTTTGCCAAGCAGGAATCCAATCTTTGTACGATTCACTTCCAAATATAGTATTCGAAGTTAAAAGAGCTAATGGGAAGAGTATTAGTTACGAAAATCACTTATATTTTATATTTTGTATTACTGTCCTTCTACTTTTTTTACAAAGTTTAAAAACGTAGAAACTATTTTTGTTGTCCTTAATAATTTATTTTTTAAATCATGATTATGATACTGATATTTTCTTGTTAAATGATCTTTAAAATGTTACATATAAAAATAATTTTATTAAAAATAAAAACTTCCCTTTTTTTCTAAAAATATCTAATGTCCTTCTACTTTCATTACGCAGTGTACATATATGGTAAAAAAAAAAAAAAAAAAAAGAAAATGTGGAGAATTCAAAATTCAGATTCTGCTACATTTTCTAGTTTTAAGACCTTTTCGTTGATCAGACTTTTAGCTGGTGGTCTGTGTGTCTCCCTGCGGGCCTGTGAGTTTATTATCAGCATAACTCAATAAGAAATATCAGCAGGAATTCTGTAATAGGTATTATAAATCTGTATCATATGAGGATGCTTCTCGATACATTTTATTGAAACCTGACAAATAGTTCGTCTGCAGGAAAATACACAAATGTTCAAATACATTACGTCTATAGGCGAAATTGATGGTAAGTGCATAGTTTAATATATTTAGACTGCACTAAAGAAAATAAAATTGAAATACATTCTTTATATGCATTGAAAAAAAAAAAAAAAAGCTTTCATCTAGAACGAATAAGTAGTCGTTTCCTGAATCCCTAAACTCGAAATATAGATTTCCGAGCTACCCGTATAAAATAAGCCAATAAACTGAATAGACGGAATGATCTGGAATTTCTAGTCTGTACACTGCTTGATGATGAAACAATAATATTAATATTATGGATACTATGAATCCTTTCTACTGCGAGTAATTTTTGTTTGATTTCCTATATTTTGCCTATAAACTTGATTTACAATTGCTGAAACTAAGCTCTGGTGTTTGCATTTATTTACAGAAATTTTTAAATAGTTTGACCTCCATAATGTAGGCAAACGCTCTAGAATTGTAATAGGGCTTTCTAAAAATCGCTATCGAAGAGGATTAGAATTTATAAGGATGGCATGTAACTATTTTTACTAGTAATAAGTACAAATCTTTAAATAAATGCCATAAAATGCAATAAACTCGCAACAATTGTTTCGGGTTGAAAGAAAACGCGAACCTTCGCAAGGCAAATGAACTAGGCACGAGTGCTACAATCAAAGCGGCAGCGCACCAAGTTTTGTACTTATTACTTTAAAATGCCAGTACTATTGTGTTTTCTTATTATTATAAAATGTATCAATTGGTTGGGGGGGGGGGGGGTTAGTGCCGCAACTTAGATTCTAGATGTCAGTCATTTTTTCCTCTGGGAGCTCAAAAGCATATACTTTATATAAGTTAGTTTGAAAAGTATTTATCCGTCATTTACAGGGTCACACAAACTAATTCCAAAATATTAGTTATATGTTTGGAAATGACTGAAGGGTATTTTTATTCTGTACCAAACATTTTTTAGAGGGGGGGGGGGTGGCGGTTCTGTGGTCAAATACATTCTTTGGTACGTAAATAATTTACAGATATTATACAATACTACTCAAAATTAGTCGAATAAATTTTAAAGAATGAAATAGGCGCCAATTGTCTAAATAATTTGTCCTATGGAGGTCCTATGGATGAAAAGACATCTATGGACATCCTTTGGACAGCTTCAATATGCATTATGAGCAAGTGTGTTATTAGGGTACATAGGTACAGCTGGTAACATTTCTCTTCATAGTTGTGGTATTTCTCTACATCAATATTTTTGTGTAATATTACTCATTTTTTACTTCCATTACCCTACTACCGTAGGTAATGGAAGTATTGTTTTCGGTCTGAAAATTCGATATCGGGTTTTCACCTGATTTACACGTTTTAAGGTCCTCTGAGTCCAAAAAAGTGGTTTTTGGCAATTGGTCAGTGTGTATGTGTGTGTGTGTGTGTGTGTATGTATGTATGTATGTGGAGAATCTTCTGGCTATTATAGCTCAGAAACTAATAAAGATAGAGCTACGAAACTTTAAAATTGAAATACGTCTGGTGTACAGATGAAATTTCCAAATTTTGGTGAAAATTGAAAAACCGGAAGTGGGATATCAGAAACCGGAAGTGGGACCGTAAGTCCGTATCTCAAAAACGGCTCTAACGATTTTCTTCAAACTCGCTATATAAACGATCTATTAGATGTCCTTTCGAATGATATAGTTGGTTAGTTCAGGAAAATTGATAGGCGTCCTGTATAAATAGCTCAATTTCAGGCCTCGCAAAGGCGTTCCTTTAAAAACGGTTGTACGGATTTTTTTCAAACTCGCCATTTTAACTCCTTTTAAATATGCTTTTGTATGTAATTATTGTTTTCCTGTCAATAATTGAGTTTAACCGGAAGTGGGACATCGGAAACCGGAAGTGGGACTGTAAGTCCGTATCTCAAAAACGGCTCTAACGATTTTCTTCAAATTTGCTGTATAAACACTCTATTAGATGTCCTTGCGAATGATATAGTTGGTTAGTTCAGGAAAATTGATAGGCGTCCTGTATAAATAGCTCAATTTCAGGTCTCCCAAGGGCGTTCCTTTAAAAACAGCTGTGCGGATTTTTTTAAAACTCGCCATATTAACTCACTTTTAAACATCCTTTTGTATGTAATTATTGTTTTCCGGTCAATAATTGATTTTCTGTAAAAGTTGGTATCTCAAAAACGGCTCTAACGATTTTCTCTTTAGTTCACTTGTATGTTTTCTGATCGCATTATCTCTCAAAAATGCATATAATATGCGTAATAGTGGGTAATGGAAGTCGTGTGGTTGTTTCACACCAGATTTTTTTTATAGTGTGGTACGCTGAGAAAAAATTCTATAACTGACATCTAGAATCTAAATTGTGGCTCTAGAAAAAATAGTACTATGTCATTCTTATAAATTCCAATCCCCTTTGAAAGCGAGTTCTAGATACCACTATTAGAATTCTAGAGCGTTTGCCTATGTTATCGAGGGAAAAGTTATTTAAAAATCTCTGCAAATAAATGGGAATACAACAGGCGGGTTTCAGCAATTATAATTTTGGTTTATAACCCAATTCTAGAAAATCAAGCGAGAATTCCTCGAAATATAAAAGATTCAGATTATTCAGAATATTTTCGTCATCTAGAAATGTGTAGACTAGAAATTCTCGACCATTTTATCTATTCAGTTTATTGGCTTTCCTTATGCTCATAGCTCGGAAATCAATATTTCTAGTTTAGGGATTTAGAAAATGACCTCTTATTCGTTTTAGATAAAGGCGGTATATTTTATTACTCTGTATACACAGAAACATTAAGAATAAATTGAATATTCAACTTAAAGAGAATATTCCTTTTAAAAATAAATGTGCATTTTTTTTTTTTTTTTTTTTTTTTTTTTTTAATTCAATAAGTATCACTTTGAAGTCGGTTGATGTAATTTAGAACACAATCTTTGACCCATGTTCTTTTTGTCCATGAACGACTATCGCTAATATTAATAATCACTAACGTGACGTCCTTTTTTTTTTTTTTTTTTTTTTTTTTTTTTTTTTTTCGAAGTTTATGTGAACCCTTCCGAGTCAGGAAAGAATTTTCGGCAACTCACTGCTATATTCTGAATCTTCAGGATGCACTCTATCTCTCCTAGAAGTTCTGAAACATGATACTGGAACGCTCTGTGTATATAAATGATTCATATCATGTAATTTTCTTTAAATTTTATCATTTAATGTTTTTTCACTTCTTAATGTAGTTTAATTCATTGTTAAAATCTTTGAGTTGTTGGACAATGAGAGTGATTTTATATAATTTTATTATATCATTGTCTTAGAAATAACTCATTATATTTCCAAGCGAATAACTCATTATATCTTAAACGAGTAACTCATTATACATATACTACCCTGCTGCTATAACTGCCCTTAATAAAAAACATAGCATTTTTTTTTTTTTTTTTTTAATGTTAAAGCTATTTTTTTATAAATAATTTCTGAAAAGAAAAAAGTTAAATTGAACATGTGTCATTTGTTAATTATATTGAAAACACTTTAAAAACATGTAAAATTAAATTTTATTTAAAATATGTTAAAAATTATATCCGAAGCTTTTCGCTTTTAAATATTAAAGCATCATCAGGGATTTTTTATTGCTCTTTTCCAATGAGCAGTTTTTTAAATATTTTTTCTTTCACAGTCAACAATTAAGTCTTTTAATAAAGTGAATAGCAGCAAATTCAATTTGGAGTACGGTGAAGGTTGGATCATTTTTTTATATTTATTAACTTTTCTAATATATTTTGTATCTTTTGTATTGTATAATATTTCATTTCTACATATAATTATTCATGTCTTCCTTCCTGGTGTTTGATCATTATAATGTTGAATTACACACACACACACACACATATATATATATACCGTGAGTTAAATAAATGACTGATCCATTTTCAACATAAATGACAAAAAAAAGGTTTGAGATAAAATGCGCTGGTTGATATATTGTCATTGGAAAAGTAAAATATTTTGAAAATATGCTGGTTAAAATTAGTTACAAATATTGCTCGAAGATAGCGTTGAAGTCAATTTGCTATAGTAATAGGGGGGGGGGGGTATCTAACTTCAGTTAATTCTTCTTGAGTACGTTATTTCTGTAAAAACAGGCATGTTAGCAGTAAAAAATAAAAATAAATAAATAAATAATATGTTAACCTGTTAAAGTAAATTAAATGTAAGTTATTAAAAAAAAAAAAAAAAATGTAAGTTATTTAGATTTTCAACAAAGCAAGCATCGAATTTCTATCTCAAACCGTGTTTTTATTATTTGCGTTCAAAGTTAGTGAGTTTTTTATTAGGCACACGTACACATATACATAATTTTTAGTTTATTTTACTTTTCAATATTAGCACTATCTGTATGAAGTTAAATTGTGTATGAAGTTAAATTGTACTTACTGAAAAAAGACGCTCTTTCTGCTTTATCATGTCGTTAATTAATGCATTTAATATCCGATTTACTTAAAAAAATAAAATAAATAAATGCAAATTTAGAGATGTTTTCTAATGCATGAAGATAAATATTTTATCAAGATAGTGTTATAAAACCACATATGATGAAAATTATTTTTTGAGGAAATCTAGCAATTCTGTATAAAACGTGGCAGTATAAATGCAAGGTGCATGAACCAGCAAATGAATACACCCCAGAAAAAGAACATTTTGTAAATATTATAAAAAAAAAAAAAAAAAAGAAAAAAAAAAGAAAAAAAGAAAGAAAGAAAGAAAAAATAAGAACTCCGCACGACTTTCTGAACATTAACTAATTAACAGTTGTTTTAATAAATTACAATAAGAGAAGTCGCTAAATAAACGAAAGCGAAAACTATAATAGGGTGTTTCTATATTTTTCTCCATATAGTATGTTGCTTAATTTAACGTTATTGCACTTCAAATAATTTTATCCCATAGTTCATAATGAAAAAGAATATTTCGTTGTATCCCTGTAATAATTTATCAGAGTTAGATTCGCTGAATTCTATACTGTTTGCACGACGGAAATGTATAACAAGTTTACAAATTTTCAGCTCAATCAAATAAAACATTTAGGACGCCATCGCACTTTAAATAATTTAAGCCCATATACCAGAATGCAAGAGAATTTTTCTTTGTTCTCTGAAAAAAAAAAAAAAAAAAAAAAAAAAAAAAAAAAAACTGTAAGTGCTACGAATATTCACCAATATCTATACAATTCGTGAAATGGTGTCCTATAATTTGTGTATATATATATATATATATATTTCATTTGAACAAACTCTTTAGACGCTATCGTATTCACCCACTCACATATGCGTGCACATACAAACGTCATCGTACAATTAGTGAAAATGAGCTGAGGGGACCTCCAAACGTACAGATACACTAAATCTCAAAGTCGATTTTTTGTCATGATTACATACTTTTCTTAAATATGTATGTTCGGAAAATAATATATATATATATATATATATATAGGTATAAACTGAAATAATGTACAGGGAAATTAATAAAATATAAAAATAATATAACGCTTAAAAACATTTCATTTTTTTACTTTGTATTTAAAATAAAATTTCACACATTCATTGAATAAAAAATTTCACAGGTAAGAGCTGTTCATTAATTTGGTTATTATAACATTCAGTATCGGAGCCTCAAAATCTAAAACCATACTACATAAAAATCACAAACTTAATTATAATTATCATAATAAACAAATGTGTTTATATTTGCCGATTTTAAATGATACATTATTAAAATATATTGTGAAAGAGGGGGGGGGGTTGCTTACGTGTTTATTTATTTGTCAGATTGCTATAGTTTCGGCCTGCATTTTCTCTTATTTACTCTAACTTTTTTTTAAATTCTGTGATTTAATAAAACACATAAATTTTCAATCGGCATTAACCTTAAATTTTATACTTAACATTCAATAACCTTATATTTTTTTACTCATTTCTTAGACTTGTTATATATTTCGCAATATATGTGTATTTATATATGTACAAAAATATATAAATTCGATATTTTATCAAACACTCTTATCTTCGCCTTCCAATCAGAATAAAAGGACAAATAAATCTCAGCTTAAGCCACATATTCTGTAATAGAAATCCCTTTTTACAACCAAAAACACGGTCGAGAAATTTATCAATTTCCACAAAGAAGAATTTCTTTTATTCTAAGTACAAATTCTTTGAGGCAATGCTGTTTATTTGAAAGCCCTTGTGTCAACACCTCTTCTAGGATAGTTCGATCCACCAAAGTTATTTTTAGCATCAATAGAAGGTCCGGGAAGTTTAACCTTTCCCCCATTCTTTCTATCAAACATGCATTTATACATGCCTGCTGGAAGTTATTCAATAAACTCTGTGGTTGTCTCAACTAGATGTCATTTTTTATTCAATTAAGAGGCAAGATAAAATTTTCGTCCCGTATTTCGTATACTTTTTTAATTATGTATTTCCTGATAAAGCGTTACGTTTTTATCTTCCTATAAAGGAATATGCGATGAGGTTTTTCTCAGTTAAAAAATAAATGATTTTATAAGGATGTTAATGAGAATGTTATTTTTAGCAGTAACGTCACAATGAAAACTGTTACTATTTTTTGACCATGTTTATTACACAGGTGTTATAAAGCTGCGATATAACGATGTAAATGCTAATTTACATCGTTGAAAGTGAGAATATGGAAATTTATATTAATGCAGAATTCATCCCATATTTATAATGATTTGCTTTAAATTATGTACTATTATCATTATACAACTAATTATAAAATCATTTTATAATGATAAGAAAGATAATGAAACCTAGTGTGAATTTAATTAAAAAGTATTGAATCCCATTATTTTCTTTTAAAAAATAATTTTTACACATAATCACTTACTTTCAGATCAAACATTAAATATTTACTTTCGTGTAAACTAATGACAGATAATTTTTTTTTTTTTCCCGGCAGATAATATTTGTACTAGCTTAATTAAAAACTTATTTTGGTTAGCGATGATACAAAAAGTATTAATGATGCTTTTAAAATATGTGTTATAAAATTCTCAAGTAATTTAAAACTTCAAAATTGAAATGTATTTTTAGCAGCATCTAATTAATTATGTTTAAGTAACAATGAAAGTTTATATAGGTTGTTAATTATATTTGAATATCTATCTCTTTTTATACCGAGAAAAAGTGTGTAAATTTATATATATATTTAAAGGAGTTTCTTAAAAAAAAAAAAAAAATCACAAAAAATGTAACAAAATACTTTTTTTTTTTTTTTTTTTTTTTTTTCACATTGAAGAATGCATATATTTATTAAATGGAATGTTCCTTATTGACATAGAAAAACTAGAAAGTTTATTATAAGAAATTATAAAAAATACCAAGTAGATTTAAATTGCTCATTTTTATTTTTGTGTGTTGTTTAGAAAATGACAATAAAATGGGAAAATCATTTTCTTTCAGAATTTATAATTTGGAAAAAATAAAAGTAAAAATCTGAGTTAATATAAAACTATTGTTTTTGAATTAATAAATAAAATTTTAATAATAATTCTAATTTGTAATTTATTTTTTAAAAACAATTACAACTGAGAATAATAATTAAAAATATGAAAAAAAAAAAAGAAGAACTGTGAAATGTCTTTTAAATGTACTTATAACTTATTGACTAATAGGGTAAAATTTTTAATCTATATATATATATATAAAGAAAGAAAACAAGAAAAAAGAAACGAAACCAAAAAAAAAAAAAAAAAAAAAAAAAAAAAAAAATAGCAGGATTCAGCTGATAAGTATTTTTTAAATATATTTATAAGTAAAGAAAATTTAATAAAATTCGTTAGTTAAAAAAAAAAAAAAAAAAAAAAAAGTCAAAATGCCCAAACCTTTCAGCATAGAAAAATGTTTTAGTAAAGCTCAAGAATAAACTTGCGTGCTGCTATTACTTATTATATTATCCATTCGAAACATATCCTAACTTAGCTTCAAGAGCCAAATTATGCATTTTTTATTTTGTTTTATATTTTATATTGCGAATTTTATTTAATAAGTAAATTCACGGTCATTTGTTTTCAAATAAAACACTTCGTTTTACACTCTCTGAAAGTGTAACAACTACGTTTAATATGTCGTTTGTAGTTCACTGCACCAGTTTAAATAAAAGTGTTTTAATTACTACAAAACTTTTGCTTATTATTAAGATTTAAAATATAGTTTTTATAACTTCTTTTATTGAAAGTACTAACATTTTTAAAATCAAATAACAAATACCTGGGCGATTGACGTACAAAAGTGGCAGATTTTGCTAAGAAAATGCAACATTCAAATCAAAAATTTTATAAGTTTTCTATTTTAAATACATTTTAATACATTTTAATATATTTTCTATTTCAAATATATTTTACAATTTATGGAATAATTTACTCGTGTATTAAATATTAAGATTTAGTAATTTTTGAATTATTTTTTCCTCAATAAAATAAAATTAAATTAAAACCTCTTTATAAGCGAAATCTATCATTTCGTCTCCTAAAAAGTACCACATAGCTTATTTCACACTGGTTTATTCCTAATTAAAAGTCTAATTTCTATAAGGCAATTTCAATCATTTAAATATTCCTTGATTAATGATTTTAATTTATTTAAGTTCATTTTTGTTGTTTTTCTTTTAATGTATAAATGTGTGCGTGTATATGTGTATGCGTGTATGCGTGGGAGTAAACACGATAGTGTCTAAACGCTTCGTTAGAATGTGCTTAAAGTTGGTATATGCCACCATAGCACGAACTGTGTTTTGGTGAATCTGAACTTTTTTTTAACAGGGACACGAAGAATATTCTTTATCATTATGGTGTACAGGCTGAAATTATTTATGTGATTATAAAAAAATGAATTACCTCAATTTATTATAAATGTCACGTTGCTCCTGAGGGAATGAACCCGGTGTCAGTCCAAACATGTATTCAACCTTAATATCTCAAATTCTAACATTTAAACCTGGATTATCAAGATTTTTTTTTTCTTTTCTTTTTTTTTTTTTATTAATATGAGCACGATTTTTATCAAACCTTGCAACTTTTGAAGAATTTTTTTTCAATGCTGTAAAATATTCATAATATATTCATAACACAAGATTTTTCGTTATTTTTTCATTATATTATGGGTTGAAGCTTTAATTATTTATATATATATATTATAAAAAACATACTTTTGTCTATAAATTTCTCAGAAAAAAAAATTGCGATATCTTCACGTTTGACAAATCGTGGAAGCCAAAACTGACTTCAGAAATTTTTCTGTATGTGTGTGTAGGGAGGGGGGGGGGGGGGAGAGATCGTTGTGTCTGTACGTCTGTAACAATATTTTTGTCCAGGTATCACGTGAGAATGGCTTTCCGGAGTTCAACGACAATTTGCAGGGTTTTAGGTCTATACCCAACTAAAAATTATGGCTATCAAACACTTGAAAATTTTGATTAAATTTAGAGATATAGGTAAAACAAAAATCTGTCTGCTTTCCAGCGCTCTAACTCCCATAAATATTAATGGGATTTCTTGAAACTGATGTATGTTTTTCAAGTTCATTATCATATGTTCTCTTTAAAAAATGAAGTAAACACTACCACTGATTTCTATACAGGGACACTCGAAAGTATTTCAAAGCATAGCTTATATTACAGGTATTTTTTAAAACCATATTTTAATAACTTTACTTTTCACAAATCTTAATAAAATTGAAATATGGTATTTACCTGCACAAAAGAATACTTTCTTTGGAATATATTATGATTAACATTAAGATTTACAAGGCCACACAAAGGCATTCAGTTACATTAAGAGCTATTATCGGAAATTTGCTGGAATTGACTTTTCATTTATATAAGCCTTTTTACGTTTTCTAACAATTTTTAAGTGTGAATATTATTTGAATTAGTTATTCTGTATGTCTGACTGTCGGTCTGTCTATCTACCCTCTTGCCCGCATCCTGCGTCTGTGAATATTTACAGAATTTTTTAAAAATGATATGTGTTATTCAAGTTCATCATGGTCTCCATTTCAAGTTGCATTATTAGGCTCTGCACAACTGGTTTGTGTAGATGATCTCTCAAAAATGCCAATGCATTGTGTTTAAGACATTTTTATAAATCACATTTAAATAAATTTCTACAGCAAAATTCATAATGAAATTCACATTTATTGTTAAAATTCTAAAATAATGTTTGGTATGGAATATCATACGGTTAGTTATAAATTTACAAAGCTACACTAAAATATTCAGACACATTAAGGGCTGCAATCGGAAATATCTGGAATTGCACTTAAGTTTGTGTTAAGTTTTTTAACACTTTCTAACAATGGCTAAGAGTAATTATGATGTTAATTAGTTTATATGTCTACCTTTCTGTGCTTCTGTCTGTCCATTGTGTGATAACGTGGAAAAGAATACTGACGTTTAAACAATGCAACGAAGATGTAATGTTAGAAAAATTTAATAATCAATTTTTACCGCATGATTTTTTGGTTCTTTTTAAAATTTGTGTTTCCCTTTAAAAGATAGATAGTTTTGTTATTAAACATATTTTATCACAAGGTTATATATGTTCATATAACCTTATATATATAGTTATATGTATATGGTTATATATATGTATATGGTTCATATATATGGTTATATGAACATATAACAATGGTTATTATATGTTCTGTAAAAATCTGTAAAGAAAGCGATCTATATTACCTGAAACTCACCATGCGTAAACGAATTCTTAAATTAAATAAATACAGCTTAACAATTTTAATACATATTTATTTCAGTACTAGCTTTTGTACAAGTTTTCTGGAACGTAAATTGTAATAGAAATTATGTTTTTTGGGCGTTAAAAAAATTTACGTTCACATCAGTGCAAAATAAAATATATTATGCAAATTAAAAGATATATATATGAGTGAAAATTTACAAATTATACTTATTAACTATCATAATCCATTCTCTATCTTTATCAGTATAGTAAGCTTCAACTAAGGTAATTTAAGATATATATATATATATATATATATATATATATATATATATATATATATAACATGCTGTGAATAATAAATAAATTCCCGTCCAAAAACTTATACAACAGCTAGTTATATATAATTTTAAAACTGAATTCATAAAATCTTGGTTGAAAAGAAGTGGAAAATATTTTTTTTCCTTACTATGTTTTAGTAATGTTCAATAAATGGGCATTATAAAATGGTGATCAAATCTCTGGAACTTTAATTTAAAGTGCGTAAGCGTTATTTATAGCATATATATATATTTTTTCATAAAGTAAAAATTAACAGTGCGTGATTAATCTTAATTTTATGCTTGGTATTAATGACGCAATAAATGTGTTACTGTTTTTATAGCTAATGAAGTATTATAAAAATGTCATAAACCGAAGGAATATCGTAATTATTCTTCATTAAATATTTATCACCAAAACTAATATTAAGCTCAAATTAACGTGTTGCTAATAGCAATTTTGGAATTTTTTAGAAACCATACATGAATGTCTTTAAGTATTCAGTTAGATATTATATCTTTAAACATGTGTTATTCTAAAATAGAACACCATATTTTTATACTCAAACGAACGAAAATGCGCAAAAGATATATTTTCCTTTAAATAAAAAATGTTTTTGGAGCATATTTCATAAAGATGTTGTTTTAGTAAAAATCGTTATTTGATATTAATTTTCTATGATACTCTAAAATATTCTCAAAAATGAGATAAAATATGGTAGCTTTATGAATTTAGAGAGTAATGATTATTTTTAAAATGGTTGTTTTAGCATATTTTTTTTTTTTTTTTTAACTTTTTAAATAAGATAAAAGTATTTGGAATACTTTTAATGGTTAATAATATTCATGTATGTGAGTTATTTAAAAATATTTATTTAAAAAGAAATAGAAATCTTATTTGATTATATTAAACTAAACTGAAAAATAAATTAAAGACACTACTACTGCGATATGTGATCTCTAAACATAAAATTTAAAATTTATATTATAGTACTAACATTAATTTTTCAAAATGTAAAATTCATAATTAAGAAATATAAATTAATGTAATGGATAAAGACCGAACATTTTAAAAATAATAATTTAAATCATTAAAAATAATAATTTGTTTTAAAATTTGTATTTGGAAATTTTTGACGGTACAATTTAACCTGAGTCACCCTTTTATATTTCGCATGAAAGATAATAAAGAAAATTTGAAAGAACACCTTTGAATATTTTTGAAACCTAATTTAAAATCAGAATAATTAATTATTTTAAAAATTACAATTTAAGCATTTGCATTTAGGCAATTAAGTTTTCATCACAAGCAGGTAGGATTTTCCTTTAAGAAATAGGCTTATACATTTTTTTCATTCTCGATGGAAAATCTTAGTACATTAAAAAGGAAAGAAATGTAATTAACCATTTAAAAGTTACACTTTATTTATTTTCAATTTAAACTTTTTTTTTTTTTTTAAGATAAATGTTTTTTTTTTTTTTTTTCTGGTTACATCGGCTTAAATGTTTATGTTCAGATAATTAGAAAAACAATTACCTTTTAATAATTAATATAATTATCGTCAGTGAAACCACTAATATTGTGTTTTCATATGAATGAACATGCTTTTTAACTATGAAGGTAAGATTAATATCTACATTTTAATAACAAAATAACAGGAAATGTCCAAATCATAAAATTAAAAACCTACTGAAACTTTTACGAATTACGTATTAACTATTTTCTATTAAATTATTATTATTATTAATTATTATTATTAATTATTAAATTATTATTATTAATTATTAAATTATTATTATTAATTATTAAATTATTATTATTATTATTATTTTATTTATTTTTTTAGAGAAAGAAATCTCTCTTAAACTTTTTCAGGGATAATTTTAATCTACATTTTTTTCTTCAGTAAAACTTGTTGTAATAAAAAAAAAAAAAAAATGCTTAAAAACATTGTAAAATTACATTAAAAAATAAATTAATTGAAATTTACAGTCGATGGACATATTTTTCCCCAAAATGCGATTCAGGGAAATTTAACTGTATCTTCTTAATTTAAGCTTTTTTACAAGTTAAATATATAACAGAACAATTTTTGTATTTAACTCTATTTACCATTTAAAAGTCATTTTTAACACTTTCGTGTACTTAAAATAAAAAAAAAATAAAAAAAAAAAAAAACTTAAATTTTGCATTAAATATTTATAATGATATATATATATTTTTTTTATTTTTTATTTTTTTTTATTTTTTTTACATAAGGTAGATATTTTGTAAATCATTAACGCTCCTAAAACGTACAAGAGTAAAGATAAGCTTTTTTCAGTGAATTCATTACTATAAAAAAACTACGATTAATAACTATACTCATCAACTGCATAATAATAACTATATAATAGTCAACGTTAAATGCTCTTAAAATACATATTTGTGTAAACATTATACTTGTTATGGCAATTAACACAACTCGAGAGAATTAATCTTTGAGTAAAACATCTATTGCAAGTATTTTCACAATGAAGATTATTATTGCTTAGTTGCAATTGCTGTTAAAAATGACAGAAAAACTATACAATAATACACTTTTAAAAAACGGATAGAAAATATGCTGCTAAAACTGGTTCTATCAATTAATCTGAAAAATGATCTGCTTTACATTATAAAAAATCAAATCATAAAAAAGAAATTACAATAAAAATCTTCTTAAAATTTTACAAAATTTACATTTAAATGCATGCGATTCCTATCTTCATAATTAAAAATTATTTGACATCATATTTTATACAAAAAGACATACTTACCTCATTATCACAAAATAATCAAAAACAGAGCATTACTTACCTGCAAATAAAAAAATACATAGTATTAATAATTAACTATTCCAATATTTTAACTTTATAATATAATTTAATACTTTAAGAATATATATGCAAAACAAATGATATGGTATATTAATGATACTACAGACTGGAAAACGATAAATTAATTTTATAGCATCTTTTTTTTTTTTTTTTTTTTACTTTCTCTTACTCATATATATTTTAGAGAAAATATTGTTCTTGTGTTAAACTTTCGAAATTGTCATTTTGTTATATTTACACGTACTGAGATCTCCTGAATCCAAAAATAATGTTTTTAGCTGTTGGCCTGTGTGTTTGTGTGCCTGTTATCAGCATATTTCAAGAACAAATAGCAGCAGGAAGTCCAAATTTGATATTCTAAATCTGCATCATATAGTGATGCTACACAATTTTTCGTTGAGATCAGGTAAATGGTACGTGTACAGGGATATCCAAGAGAATTCAAATACATTACATCTATGGCGCAGATTTCTGGTAAATACAGTGTAACATTTATGGGCAGCCCGAAACAAAATGAAACGAACATAGTTTTTTTTTTTTTTTTTACATGCATTTATAAGCAGGTTTTGATTGTGGGATGGAAATTATTCTTCGTTCCTTTACACGGCTACCCAAATTGTTTAGATATTTTGGGATTATTCTTGAAATTGCTGAGATTGTATTTCATTTTGTGTTAGGTTTTTCATATAAGGCTATATTTAAAATCCCAATGCGGTATACGTATAATTTACAGACAATATACAAGGCTACCTAAAGTTAATTTAAACGTTCTTTTATATTGAATGTTATCGATGAAAGTTCTTTGCTACATTCGACGAACACTGCTCAGGAAGGTAAACAATTATTTTCTTTCAGTTTTCTTTATTTTTTTTTTATAATATCACGTTTTGAGGTTCCATGGATTCGAAAGTCCCATTTTTAGCGGTTGATATCTGTATATATATATCTGTTATCATCATAACTTAAATGCAAATAACTACAGTAATTCAAATTTGGTATTCTGAAGTTTGTATTAGGTTGCCATTTGAAAAATTTCATAAAGATTGGCAAGTTTGAAGTCAAAATAATAACAGTTTTGAATTTTCATTTTAATAAATGTAGGTGCAATATTTCCCCTCACGCAGAATTATATGTCTAAAACTGTTCATAAATTTATTTCATATTATTTAAAAGCAGATTGATCTTTATTATCGTACCTTATTCATCTTACGATTTAATCTGTAATCTGTCTTTAAAGTATTGAAATGCAGGGTAAGAGAAAGTGATATGATTTGACGAAGAGTGATATGACCACATTATTTCATTTATTTTTTAAATGAAATGAAGTAACTGAAAATTAAATCAAATATCTGACTATATGAATGATTTTAATCTAAATGAATTGCATTTTAATGCATGAATATTTAATTCTCCATTAAGCCTTGATGCTATATTATAGTCAACGATAATTAATTAACGAATATAGTTGCTGCTTATTTTCATTTAGATGTTCTCAATATCTGCTCGATATATTTACACAAAATGCAGTAATACAATTTTAAATTTTTAGTAACATATTCATATTCTTTAGTTTTCATTCTTAAACTTCATTAAATTAAGTTCGATGGTCAATTAAATTTTAAACAAAGCAATACATTATCTTTATACATTATCAAACAGTATGTTTGATTATTGACAATGCTTTTCAGCATTAAAAAAATCCAAAATTTATATTATTTGTAAAAAGAGTACACACGTTTAATATTATCTTATATTTTTATTTATTAAAATTAGTTAAAAATACGAGTTTTTAAATTAAATAGAGATCTTTGTAACATCTTTGATTTGTGGATCGTTGGCTGTAAGTACTTTAAAACAATAGAATTTTTACAAAATGATGTATAATTAAAAAATTTCCTGTCTAGTTGATCATATATTCTTAAAATGTATACCTTAGTTTTCCAAACTTTTAGTGGCAGTCAGGGATCATTACTCATTTTCTTGTATGCTTATTTTTTAATACTAATCAATGAGCCAACTTTTGGTTAAAGTGTAACATTGTTCACCAAATCGTATTTCAATTAGGAAATTATTTTGTATGGTAAAAATGCGATAATATTATATTATGGATTAAATATTGATCTAAATAACACCGTTTAATGATAAGTAAAACATTCTTTAAAATAACAGCATTCACACTGAATGGCGTATTAAAAACTTCCAGTTATACATTCCAACAAATTATAGAGTATTCAAATTAATCTGTCTTTTTTTTTTTTTTTTTTTTTTTTTTGTACAATTCCTAGACTTTGTTAGAATACATTTTTTATTTTCCAAATCGTATGTTAATTAGAAAACGTACTTTTCTTTAAATAATGTAACACATTTTTCGAGCTTTTTGAACGTTTTCTAACAAAGATGAAAAGTTTTTACGACTTCGATTTGTCTGTCTCTCTGTCTGTCCATGCTCTAACTTCCGTATATTATCATGGGATTCCTAGAAACTGATATATTTTATTCACGTTCATTGCGTGTTATCGTTATTGAAAATGCGGTAAATTCAACCAGATGTTTGTATACAGAGACAAACATTTTCAAAGCATTACATTCTATGGGAGCATAAATTATTTTCCGCAGATCATAATGAAATTGACATTTATTATTCATATTAGCATAGAAAAGCTTTTTATAGAATATAGTATACTTATCATCGTGATTTATACGGCCACACAAAAATATTCAGAAGCATTAAGGCCTGTAGTTGAAAATTACCAGCATCACATTTTCTTTTTTATTAAGCGCTTTAAAAAATTTCTAACAATGTTTCAGTCTGAATAATATTTAAGTAAGTCTATCTGTCTGTTTTTCTGTCCGTCTGTCCGCCTATAGTATCCATAAATATTTTCAAAATTTCTTTAAAAAAAAAAAAAAAAGTGTTATTCAAGATCACTATGGCACTCTTCCTATTTAAAATGGTATAAATAATACAAATTGGTTCAGTATAGGGCCACCTAAAAGAAGATTTTTCTTTTTCTTCTTTTGTATTTAAATAATTTCGTACCGAATAAATCTTAATGAAATTGACAGTTAGTATTCACATCTTAAAACAATACTTTCTGTTGAATATGATATATTAGAATTAAGATTTATAAAGCTACGTTAAAGTATTCAGAAACATTAAGGACTATAAATGGAAATTGCTGAAACTGCATTTCTGGTTATGTTAAGCGTTTTTAACACTTATTATGAATTCAACTAGCCCACCTGTCTGTCTTTCTGGCCTGCTTGTTCGTTGTGTGATTACATAGGCAAAGTACATTAAGTGCTGAACGATGCAACGAGCACGTATAGTCAGAAAGTGTTAATAATCTATGCGGACCGCATGCTTTTTCATTCTTATTTTGTTAAATTTTTTAATTTTTATAAAAGTTTGATATAATCATAGATATAGTAATATATATAGATCTATCATCCACATGTTATCGTGCAAAGATTTTTGATGCCGAAAAAAAGCTTTGGAATTAGCCATTAAGTGGTATAAAAAAAAAAAAAAAAGGAAAAGGAATTTGAAACTGTATCTGGAGTATTTCATTCACCTTTAGTAAATAAATGATTCATAAATTTTATTTGCTAAAATATCCGTGTGTATTCCTGTGTGTATTCACTTGGGGAAAGACGACCATATTTTGGCAAAATCGTCGTCTTTTCCCAAGTGAAAAGGAATCACTTTTTTCTCCCCAATGATCAATCTATTTATTATTACTATATCTATGGATATAACAGAAAATTCTCTCACATTAATGCATGTAAAATTATGTTCTCCATGCACACTTTTATTTAAATCCAACGCACGTTATAAGAATATTGTTAAAGCAAAAATTTTACTTCTTACAAAATAATTGAAATTTATTGTTTTATAAATACATTAAATAAAGTCAAATGTGTTTTTAAAATGTATTTTCGAACACACACGAGATTTGTTCAAATGCCTATGCATAATTTATAGGTTTTGTTACTAATAATTAATTAAAGTATTTGAGAAATATTAATCGTATTTTTTCTTTTATGTTGTTCTTTTTATTTAAATATAAATAAATTCTTTTTTATTCAACTGCATAAAAAATACCATTAAAAGGTATGTATTAAGATCTTGAATGCTTTATTAGTAAATAAAACGCATTAAACATACATTAAAGGAGCAAAGAAATTAGCACTAAAATAACATTTAAAATACTAAAATATTTAAACATATCTTGCGAAAGATTATATTGTGGAAAATGCACAAATTCATTATTTTATTTATTAACTTTTCTTTTTATATCGCCTTGATCTTGAACTTTAAAATGTATATAAATTTATATGAATTGATTAAAAAAATTAATAGAATTTAATGCTTGCAAAATTAAAATTGTATTAAAAATGTAATCTTCGCAATATTGCTTTTTTTCTTTAAAAAATGTGCAATACCTTAAATTACTATATGCATGGTTAAGTATTCATAAATGTGAAATAAAAAATCAAATCTCTTCTCTTAGCTAATATTATATAACTGAAGTAGAATTTTACTGAGATGTTATGAAAAAACTCATTACAAAATATATATTTAAATATGTTATTTTAAAAACAGAAATGAAAATCTAAATTTAGCAATTTACTTATGTAAATATTGATTTTTCAAGTGCTTTCATAAGGTTTTATATATCCGAGAAATTTCTGTGAAGATATATTTTTTATATTTGTTAATAAATGCTTTGAAACACGTGCGATATAAATTGGAACTTTGTGTTTCACAATTCGTCTTATTTAAATAAAATTATCTGGGTAGCGACGTGTAATATATTTTTTTTTTTTTAATTTCTGAAGAAAGAATAATTTTCATACGAAGTCTAGTCGTCTTTGAGACTTAAAAATCGTGTATCTTTCAAAACTAAATTACATTATTTAATAAAACTATTTTTATAGCTGTGATTAAATAATTGAAATTTACTCCTCAAGAATTGATGCGGTTAATACAACTGGTGTTTATATATGCGGGCGTGACATAAAGTGTTAAACACGACTACGCAAAATAATTTCTTTAAGTAAAATATTGCACGGAAAACAAGTATGCAGGTCATATTTCTTTTACAATGCCTTCACAATCTTCTATCTGCAGTGCATTAATTTTACAATAATAAATTCATTTGTATGGTAAAATTTGGAATTTTTACTTAGAAAACAATAAGAGTCTCACGCACACACACACACACACACACACAAAAAAAAAAAAAAAAAAAAAAAAAAAAAAAAAGGAAATAATAAAAAAACTGTAATTTTTTTCCTGTAGATTTTTGACTTCCTTTTCTAAATGATACAAATGATACATGTGACGCCCTCCAACACCAATAAGAAATGTATATCAGTGTAACTCGAAAATTAAGACAAGCATGAGCTGTAAACATGAAAAACACATGTAAAAATTTATATAGGTCTTAATTCATATTTTTTTAGAATGTAAATTTGTTAATAATTCTCATAATTAAAAATAAGTTTTTATTATGAGTAAGTTTTTTTAATAAGTTTTTAATTATGAATTTGTTAATAATTATGTAATTATAAAATAAGTTATTAATGAAACTATTCAAACATGCATGGAAAATGCTTGGATAGTTTCATTGTAATGTATTAATAAAAAAGAAATTTGTATTGAATAAGTGAAATATCATTATAACTCGCAAATTATTGACAAGAATAAACTGTAAACTTGAAGACACATGTAAAAATTTACATAGGTCTTAATTCATATTTTTTTTGGAATATGAATTTGTTAATAATTCTCATAACTAAAAATAAGTGTTTAATTATGAGTAAGTTTATTATTATTATTATTATTATTACTATTTATAAATTTTTAATTATGAATTTGTTAATAATTATGTAATTATAAAATAAGTTTTCGATGAAATTATCCAAGCATGCATGGAAAATGTTTGGATAGTTTCATTGTAATGTATTAATAAAATGTAATTTGCATTGAATAGGTTTTTGGGAAGATATGAAATAAAGTCTGTCGTAATAATTTAAAAGAATTAATTTAAATTATTCAAATCCTCAAGATTTAAAAACTTATAACTCTATTAAAAAAAAAAAAAAAAATGAAAGGAATATATCTGTACTGATAAGTATAAAGGATTTAAGTCCAAAAATGTCGATTTTGAGTTAAGTACATAGTCAGACTCAGAAAAAAATTCTCATTCGATTGGTATAAAGGATTTAAGTCTATGTCATTTAGTCTTAGAGAAAATCCATTGGTAAAAAAAAACTCAAGTCAGAAATTTAGCATTAATCTTTCTTATAAAATATTTAATTCAATTTTTTCCCTTTATTAAATGAAGGTTGACAATCACTGAATGGTATAAAGTGTATAAGTCAACGAAATCCCTTTTTCCTAATCGATTCTTCTGATTTGTTTTTAGTTAGTTTAACATTATTTTTTGACTCCTGAAAAATAAAGAATATGGACTTAAATCCTTTATACTTATCAGTACAGATATAAATTATACCCTTTTCAAGTTGACTTGATCCAAATAACTCAAAACATTGTCAAAAATTAAAGTTGCTATTTGGAAAAGAAATGAAGTTGGTGCAAGTTTCAATATGTAGATGACCCATAAACAAAATCTGAGAATATCATTATAAACTAGATGTTATTACTAATCTATAGGCACCAAACGCAAGTTTATACGACTATTTGTGGTGAAATTAGTCGGATGATAGCTTTTCTTTTCTTTTCTTTCTTTCTTTTTTTTTTTTTTTAATTGTCCCTTAGTGTATGTCATGATACAATAACTAAAACCTTTTTGAAATGCTTACCTTTATGTTATGTAACCCTTGTCTCACCCTTTATGTAACTCCAATGCCCTTTTTGTCGACCTTAATAATTATTGTATTTTCTTTTCTTAGTGATGTTTTCTTTTACGAATATATTGCCATTAATAGTAACACTTCAGGATTATAGGTTCTACAGGACAAATCTTCAGCTTTAAGTACTACCAAAATGTTCAATTGTTAAAACCAAAAGCTTCAGACAAATGGATTAGCATGCATGAGCCTGTGGATTTTAGTTAGTTTTACTAGTTCCCCTCTTTGAAAATTTTTTTTATAGTGACGTTATGTATAACTACTCATCGTTAACTTTTCTTAATTGATATTTCCAAACCAAGATTCTTGTCCTGAGATCACCAAACATTGGCTCGGTCAAGCGTGCAGAAGTTTTAATTTATGATTTGAACTCTGTATTAGCTTGGAAGGAAATCATTTAAAGCTTTGTAAATATTGTATAATATTACATACCCTTTAAGGTTATATTGAATTATTATTATAATTTATTTACATAGTTACTATTTTCTCTAAAATTTGTATGGCGTTGAAATGCGATTTTACGACAGCCTTTTTCTTCATGGAGATTCATGTCAATCACTTTAAATGGTTAAGGTCAAAATTGTTTTTCTGTTATATTTCTGGTACTTTTTATAGCCATATTATCATTTTAAGAAATGTAATTAAAAAAGAATTAATGACAAGTTAATTATTTTTCAAAAACTTTGTACGTTTATGGTATGTTGAGCATTGAATTAGAAATTCGACTTTGGGTGAAATTTTTTGTTCGATTTTTGGAAAAATCTTTTCAAAATGGCAACTTAATTAAAGGAAACTTCAACAAAACCGTAAACGTAAACAAAATATTTAAGTTTTGGAAAAAGATACTACAGTTCATCATTAAATTTGACCAAAAAAAGTTTTTAATAACATTCGTGCTTAAATATTTAAAAAAATGCTAATATTTGAAGTTCTAATTCTCATTTAAAAAATAATGCAATTGGTGACGACACCGATAAAATTCATCACATATCTACCAAGGTTTTCAAAAGAAAAGAGAAAAAATTATTGAAAACCATTTTAGAAGTTTTATATCCTTAATAAATAGAATATCTTAAAGCAAATAAATTACCAAACAACAATTCTTTAAGAAACGGATATTATTAATAAAACGGTAGAATTTGTTAAGTTAAAAAAAAATTTAAATGTTTTATACATTTCAAATCATATCCGAATGCATAAATTTCCTGTCTTTAAATTTAACTAGAATAAGAGTAACGTCAAAAACTCAAAAAAAAAAAAAAAAAAAAAAAAAAAAATCAACCAGCAACGAAATTTTAAATATATATTTATTTGATGATTTTAATTTGAAAATAAATATGCTTATGTTCAAAATATGTGAATTTCCTTGTTACATTATGGAGATTGTAAATTGCTGTACATATATCATATGTACACCAAAGCAGCCTAAAACTGATAAAAATCCCTATTTCGACGAATTCTTTTAATAAAGGCTGAAATATTCGTTTTAAAATTAAAATAAATTTTAATATCGTATTCGACGTCACTATCTTTAGCAGGGCTATTAAGGATCGCTGTAGAAATTTAATACGTGTTACTTATAAATCTTTAGATATGATATTTTTAAAATAAATCAATATTAAAAATATCTGTTGTGTTTTGAAACATTTTTTTCATGGAATTTAATCATATTTTTAATCATAATGATTTCTTTTCCTTTATAAATTCGAAAATTAATAAACAGTTGTTAAGCCCAAGATGTTTGTTTTACAATATTAAGAATGTTAATATAAAGATACTGCTTAAAAATTTAGTCATGTTCTGTGATTCATCATCATCATCATCATCATCATCATCATCATCATTTTTATTATCGTTCTTTTCTTTTCTTTTCTTATTAATCCTCTGCTTTTTTTCTTAATTATTAAAATGCATTTTCGTAAATTATTTTTAACTTGATGAAACTGAGTTATTTAAAAAAAGACACGCACATTATGATATACATATATTTTTTAATATATATATATACATATATATATATATTGGGTATAATAAAAAATTGTATAGCGAATTTTGTGGGAAGTCATCTGCTAAATAGCACACTGATGGAAAAAAAAAATCCCAACACCAGGAAGGAGCTGTGCTAGATAAACGAAATTTGGTAGGCGTGTTTATACATCTGAAAGATGACGTCGATTCAAATTTCGAGCTACGCGCATAAGTGTGGCGCTAGTAGCGATACTATGAACATGCAAATGAGGTGGTTCGTGATCGTTATTTACAGTTGAGATTTGACGTAGTGGGTTAATGTTAGTCAAGAATGCCTCTAAGAAGACGAAGAAGCCATTATCAACAGCTCACTGAGTTTGAACGAGGTCGTGTAGTAGGGCTACGAGAAGGTGGGTTTTCTTTCCGCGATATTGCAGAAAGACTTGGCAGGAATGTATCCACTGTGCATGAGTGTTGCCAGCAGTGGTCAAGGGAAGGTACTGCCTCAAGAAGACCGGGTTCCGGGCGGCCACGTGGCACTACTGAGAGGGAAGACCGCCGTGTTCGGCGTATGGCTGTGGCTAATCGTACTGCGTCTACAGCTAAAATTCGAGCTGCAGTTGGCACCACAGTGACACAAATAACTGTTACAAATCGGTTACTTCAAGGACAGCTCCGAGCCAGACGCCCTGTAGCGTGCATTCCACTGACTCCAAACCACTGCCGTTTGCGACGTGAGTGGTGTCAAGCTAGATCTTATTGGAGGACGGAGTGGAGATCTGTTGTGTTTTCTGATGAAAGCCGGTTCTGCCTTGGTCGCAGTGATAGCCATGTGTTGGTTAGAAGGAGGCCAGGTGAACGCCTGCTAGCGACCTGTCTGCGGCCTAGACACACAGGGCCTACTCCTGGAGTTATGGTTTGGGGAGCAATTTAGTATGACAGCAGGAGCACTCTCGTGGTTATCCCACGCACCCTGACTGCAAATTTGTACGTCAGTCTAGTGATACAACCTGTTGTGCTGCCATTCATGAACAGCATTCAAGGGGGTGTTTTCCAACAGGATAACGCTCGCCCTCATACCGCTGTTGTAACCCAACATGCTCTACAGAGTGTCGACATGTTGCCTTGGCCTGCTAGATCACCAGATCTTTCTCCAATCGAGCACGTATGGGACATCATTGGACGACAACTCCAGCGTCATCCACAACTAGCATTAACCGTCCCTGCATTGACCGCCCAAGTGCAACAGGCATGGAACTCCACCCCACAAACTGATATCCGACACCTGTACGACGCAATGCATGCACGTTTGCATGCTTGCATTCAAAATTCTGGCGGTTACACCGGTTACTAATGTACCAACATTTCACATTTGAAATGGCTCTTCTCGCCAACGGCTCTACCTGTGATCTTGAAACTTTAATCAATTAAATATGTTACCTAGACAAATGTATTGCTGAAATTTCATTATTGTACAATATTTTTTTCTTGGTGTTGGGATTTTTTTTTCCATCAGTGTATATTAATCTCCACACCGCGCTTGTGTCTTGGGGTAGGAACTAGTTCATAGTTATCAAACAAACGCAGGAACTGAAAGAAAAGTTAATGTAAAGTTTATATTACAAAGGTGAAAGATGTTATACCCTAATCTATTTATTCGTCATTGCATTCTTTACAGATTTCACCAAGGAATAAGTGCCATAAAAGCATCTTAATCAGACTGTTACTTTCTCGGGTTGTCCTCGCTATTATATTCATCATCGTATCGAAAAGCAACCAAAAATTTCTGTTTCGAGGTTTTAAAGTTGGCGAATTTGATGCTACCGATCAAGAACATGGCGGCGTTAGACTGAAAGCTAAGCATGAGGCTATAGCGACGCACAAAAATGCCATATCTGAAATCTACTCTCAATTTGCACCAATTTTGTAATTGGAAGTATGTTTCTATCTTTCTTTGTTTACGAGATAATCGCTGTAACATCTATTTTGAATCACCCGGTATATATTGGCGATATGATGGATGTGCTCCAATACGAACTGTCCTGATGTAAGAATAATTGTTGAACACTGCAAACAATATTTCCTGTGATTGAGCAAGGAAATTGGATGAAAACGTCCAGTTTACTGGCAAAAATTTCCTCCCCGTGATATTGCTCCTTGATAACGCAAACTCTCATGTTACAAAACCTTTTAATGACACATTAGCAACACTTGACTCGGAAATGCTGGAACACGCGGCGTATATCATCCCCTTCAAACTAATATTTCTTTCATTCGACAAGCAGCATCGTCTTTTGTACATTTCTGGATAGCGGGTGAAATACCAAAATCGGTAGATTCATTCATTGCGTTAAGCCACGAATCTTTCTACACTCCCGATATCCATCAGTTGTCCATTCGATGGCGGAAAATATTAGATAATATTGGATAATATTTTTATGAATAAAGGAATTATTCTCAGCTTTAAATTACAATTAAAGTCCTGCACGGGTCGGGTAACCCGACAAATAAATTTTATTCGATCCGAAAACCGATTATTTCTTTGTACCAAAACCCGACCCGAAACCTGAATCTAAATGAAAGTTAATAATTCATCTATAAATCATGCAAAACATCTTTAATTTGTAAAATAAAGTCAATTTTCATTGTCACGCTGCTTGTAAATCATTTAAAAAAAGAATTAAAAATATAATTACAAAACAAATCTATAAGAAAATAGTACTAAATCTTCCACTAAGTTAAAAATAAAAAAAAATCTGAAAAACGGATTATTAATAAATTTTAACTCTTTATGTGTTGTGTACTTCGAGTGTACAAAAATGGGTTTCAAGCTTAGAGTTTGTAGTTTTATTGTTTAATGCTTATGACACACACAATAATAAAATGATACATTGTTACAGACGCCAACTAAACGTCTTCTAAACTCATCTAAATATACAATCCTATAACTTCTTAAAAACATGTGCAAGCGAAAAAATACTAATTATAAGTTTAAAATCACAATCTATTTCAAAATGATGTAAGTCAAAATAGATGAATCATACATCTGGTTACTCTTGGAGAAGTAGCCTGTTTTCAACAGCTTACATTCTAAATAATAAGGTATTTTTATTTATTTTTTTAATTCATTGCTTTATTTGGATATGGGTGTTTATTTTAATATGATAATTTGGGTAAGCATATATTCATAATGGGGAAAAAAAGGGTGTAACCCCCGTTTCGCCGACAAAAAATTTCCTACCCCCTTGTTTTTCCCATTCAAGCTTCCCTTTTGAGCTATTTAGGGATTTGTTCTATAACGAATGGGGAAAACAAGTGGAAAGGAATTTTCAGTTCGACGAAATGGCGGGTACTATAGTTACGTACGAAGATTAGTTAGTGTCCAGTCCATCCCTTTTTATCGGCTGATACGACTCACAGGCCCAGGTGCACAAATACGTAGTGAATTTTTTGATTTTGGTTCGATGTTTTTTTTTTTTAATGTTGATGCTGTAGGATATTTGCTTCATTTAAATAACTAAGTGCTTAAACGTTAAACAAAAATGTAATATTTTAGTATGATAAAAAAATGTATGATTAATAACTATTGTTATGTAGCTTCCTTTTTATTCATTTATGTAAACATTTCTTGTTTTAGGAAAATAAATTTTCTGTAGACAAATGTTTATTTGCAACATATTTTTATAAATAATGTAACATAAAATACATACATTGGTTCATTGGTATAGCCAAAGTGCTAAATTAGCAGTCATTAAATGTATTTTGCACCTAGAAATTATAGTTTAATGACCAAAATATCCCATTCATTCGCCATTTTGTACGCCTAATTTATGACCAGATTATTGTCATAAAATTTATTTCTCTTTTTACAAGACACTCCCAGAAATTGAAATTATGAAATATTAAAGAAAAAATAAATAGATGAACGCAAATAAAGAGTATAAATGTAATAAAAACACACATATAAAATTTATAGTATAGTAACATTTATAATATAGCAACTTTTTATCATTTATTTTATTTTGTAATTCAAGTTTAATTAAAATTTATTTGTTTTTCATTTATTTAATTCTTTTTAAGAGAAAAACCTACATTTTCTTTTATTTATTATAGTATTGGTTGGAATCAAATGGTAATATAATGTAAAGAACGAGGGCTACAAAATACACGGTTCAAAAACTAAAGTATTACATGCTGATATACAGCATTCTGTAAAACCGCTGTTCTTAAAGAATAACAGATCCACTTGTCGTAAATAAGTGTCAAAACTGGAGTACCTAGAAAAAACTTTTCTGCAGGTAGTGAGAACCTGGACCTGATGTAGTGCTGGCGCAAGGTCTAGAGTCCCGAAGCAAGGTCTAGAGAGATTTGAATTTTTTTTTTTTTTTTTTTTTTTTAGTTTTTACTTAAAAGATTGTATAAAAATAAATAGTGATTCATTTCTTTTGAAAATTCATTTAAATATATTGACCAGCGAAATGGGCATAGCCTGCTAGTAAAAGAATAATTGTATTATAAATTTGCAATTTTTATTGTACAGTTTAGAAATATAGGTAAAGACAAATTGATTATTTATTTATATTTTCAGCCTATGGATTCTCTTTCTCTCTGTGTGTGTGCGTGTGTGTGTTTAAGCATAAATATTATTGGGTTAAAAGAATTTAGGTACATATCTTCAAGACCTAGACCTTGCTTAAAATTAGCTTTCCTTATCTCATTAGATTCCATTTCTAAAATAACAACACTGAAGTAAGTTCTATCATGATTTTCTTCTTTGAAATTTATTAAAAATTTCATTGTTTACATTGGTCGTGATCAGCAGATTTCTGAAATCTACTGAAATTTTCAAAATCCTTGTTTTTTATTATCTTAAAAAAGTTCTTATATTATCAGTTTAACACATAGATACATAAGCTGAATAAAAACCAGCAAGTAAAAAATTACATAAATGCTGTCGTTAAAAAAAAAAAAAAATGATGTTTCAATTTATTTATTTTTCAATTTTCTACCAATTGTTATTTCTTAGTTTATCTATTTATAATCAAAAATTTACTATCGTGATAATTTCTGAAAAATTGAATTAATTTAATCAAATTTGGGCTTATAAAACTGAAAGTAAACATTAATAATTAAAGCAACTGAAAAGAAAAAAAAAATGTTTAAATAAATATTTTCTAGTAGTTCTCATTTTGCTTGAAGATGTAATATTTGGAATTCGACTGAATTTAAAAATGAGTTAGCCAACAGGTAGTTAAAAATAAATTTTACTGTTTTTTCTGTTTTATGGAAGTTTTTATTTTATTTATTTATTTAAATAACTTTTGTGCTTGTATTTATTATTTAAGTAAATAATAATAATAATAAACTAAGTCTTTACCTATTAAAAAATTTAACAATTATGCCTGGGTAGACCATATTGACATCTAACGTAAGAAAAATTAATTAAGTGCCATTGACGCCTATTTTTCACATTTTAATTTCTGGGTGTAGCCTATTTATTTCCCAATCTTTTCTGCATCTTAGCTTCTAAGTTTTTTAGTATTGTTGCCTTCAAACAACACACTTCTTTCAGATGTTTAACATTCTTAAATGCGCTTGGAAAATTTTTGTTATACCCCCGTTTCGCCGACACGGCGAAACAGGTGTTAACTGATAATGATGATTTTCCCTTTTTTGGGGAATTTGACAACGAAAGGGGGTAGGAAATTTTAGTGTCGGCGAAACGGGGGTATAACCAAAAAAAGCACACAAATTTCTGCTTTATAAAGAGGAAAATTTTTTGAAAAATGTTCTCAAATCGACCCGATTCGTTCAAAACTAAACCCGACCCGAACACGAACCCGACCCGCAGTAAAAAAATCCAGTCAACCCGGTCAGAACCCGATCCGCACGAAAACTAAGTCAGTCAACCCGAACTGAACCCGACCCGCAAGAGGAAAAAACGCAGTCGACCCGATCGGAACGGTCGTGTCGGGTTCGGGTAAAATCGGGTTACCCGACCCGATGCATAACTGTAAAATACACATTCATGTCTTTGAAACACGTTTTAAAACGTTTTGTTACACCAATAATTATTTCTACTTTTTAACACTTTGCCTGTTCTACTTAATTCCACTCCTCTGTTTAGTGTTGCCAAATTTAGGGACTTTTGTATGGAATATCCGCCAATAAAATTTAACTGGCTAATAACTTGGTTGCTAAATCCCTCGAAGATTATTCGTTCATTATGTATAACAAATATCACTCCTCGAAATTATTGGTTGTAGTTGAATAAAAGATCCCCTAAATTTGGCAACACTATTTAGAGCGCTTTAGAGCGTAAGGACCGGCAAAGGGTTAAAATATTTTCCTATTATCTTTAAAAAAAAAAAAAAAAGCATTATTGTTATGATGTAATGTTTATTTTTAAAAAATTGTATTTTATTTATATAATTAAATTCACAGTTTATAAATGAGTTTTTATTTTAGGACAGAGGACTATTAGTCTCAATCTGCGGATTTTAAGGATACCAGTTTTACGACAGTTGGATATTTATCGAAAATGTAATTGAATATTTCGAAAACGATGTTATAATTTGAAAATAAATAAAAAACTAATAGTTCTCCACACTAAACTAAATTCAGCTTTTGCCAGAACTTCATCAAAATCTTTTTTTTTTTTTTTTTTTTTTTTTTTTGAAAGAAAAAGAAAAGAAAATTATTCAGTTTCTAAACGGACAGTATAGAAAAAGGTGTTTTAATAATTTTTTAATAATTTTGAATTGGGAAATAAAAAGCGCACGTGTAAAATGAAATAAAAAATAAAACAAGATAATTAAGTTTGAGAGTTTGAGTTGGCAATTTAAGGATGTCAGGATGTCATAGATATGGTAACTTTTATTTAAAATAATATAAAATTCGTTTTATTTATTTATTTATTTATTTATTTATTTATTTATTTATTTTTTTGTATTTAGCAGTGTTGAATCAACGAGATAAATAAAGTAGAGTGATGAATGGTAACCCTGACATGATCCAACATGAGTCATATGACATGCACCATCTATGCATTGGTTTCCTTGGTAACAGCTTATTTTCAGTAAATTGTTATAGCAACGGTATTGAGATTGTACTTGGCGAAAGCCATAGCCGCCAATGGTTTTGTTTACTTATGTAGTTTGATATATTTTTCTTTTATTTTCTTAATGCATTTTTTATCCACTTTTTAATATTTAAATTTGCGCTTGAAAATAAAATATGACAAGCATAAACACGCTGCCTCTCAAACTTTTTTTGTGTTGTTGTTCTTCCTGATGGTATCTAAAAAGAAAAAAATTGATTAATTAACAAATATACTTTCCTTTTTTTTTCTTTTTCTTATTTTATTAACTAAAATTCTTATTTGATTCAGAATGTTTGTATACTGGAACAATAATAACAAAAATAATACACACACACATATCTGTATATATATATAAATTACGTGTCACGATGTTTGTCCGGGGTAAACTCCTAAACTAAGGAACCGATTTTAATGAAATTTTGCACACTGTGTGCAGTTTGGTCCAACTTGAGAGATAGGATAGTTTTTATCTCAATTTATTGTCACAATATTGTTTTATTGCAATTATTTGTTAATTATAGACCTTTATTAAAGTTGCTCCAAAATATCTGTGAGTTCCATAAGTTTAATTGTTGCCAAAAAAAAAAAAATAAAAATAAAAATACGAGTTCATTTTCTTTCGACATAAAAATAAATACATTTAATCAAACGTGAACGTTAAAAAATTATAAAAAGTTAAATTATGCATCTCACGAAAATTGACGTCATAATCAATTTAAAGATTTTACACACATTGATAAAGTGCTGATGTAGTTCTATCATAGAGATCTCTCATCCCCATGTTATCGTACAAAGATTTTTGATGCCGAAAAAATAAAATATCTAAAAGCTTTAGAAACAGCCATTAAGTGGTATTGAAAAAAAAAAAAAAAAAAAAAGAAAAAGAAAAAGAAAAGAAAAGAAAAGAAAAGAAAAGAAAGAAAGAAATATGAATTTGAAACTGTATCTGGAGTCTTCCATTCCCCTTTATCAAATAAATTATTCATAAATTTTATTTGCTAAAATATTAGTATGTATTCCCGTGTGTATTCACTCGGGGAAAGACGGCCATACTTTGGTAAAAACGTCGTCTTTTCCCAAATGAAAATGAATAACTTTTTTCTCCCCAATGATCAATCACTCTATTCTATATACGCTATACTATATCTATGAGTTCTATACGAAAGCGAAGTGTGACTCACTGACCGTCTGTGCAGCCAAGAAAAAGATTTCCTATGTTAATTGTCCACTAGATTTTTTGTAAGAAATTATTAAAAATCGAGGAAATTTATTTCCCGATTTTAATCCTTATATTTGCGTATAGATATGTATTAGTTATCGCGGGTGTTAGATTAAATTATTTTGCTGTCAAATTGACAAAATTTTAATTTTTAATTTCAAAACTCTGTCGCCCTTGGCTTTTTTTTTTTTATTATTATTAGTATTATTTGGCGATCAAAAGCGTAACACGAAAATATACATGTCAGATGTATGCATTGTACGAAATGTAACATGTATTATTCATTGTAAGTATGTATGACATGTATATGTATTGTACGAAATATTGTTTCATATTATTCATTACTCTTTTAATGTAAGTTGTCAAAATAACCATGATTTTTGAAAGGAATTAAATATTTTCGCCAGATAATTTGGCGATATTCTTTTTTTTTTCGCCAAGGATGACAGAAATGAAATCTATTCCGCTGCAAAATATTAGTATCTTACATCAGATATTTTATTTAGACATTTGAAAACAAATTTGACTTCAAACTATGATAGAATATTTATCATTTTCCTTTTAATTAGTATATTATTAGTATATTAAAATTTAAAAGCATAGTATATAAAAAGTTTTTTTTTTTTTTTTTAATCTTATAATTATTCTTATCTTAATCCTCAATGTTTCCCATCTTTATTAACTTGAATTTACTATTAAAATTTTAACATACTCAAAAACTTCTCATCACTTCGTTAAAATACACTAAACTTTTCCAAAATCTTTTTCTATTTAAAATGATACATGTATTTACTTTGAATGTCCAATATTTCATAAGATTTCCAATTTTAAAGTTTTAAAATATTTATCAAATTTACTTATTTTTCTAGTTTAGCCTTATTGTTTTCCTTTTTATAACTACAGCTGTTGCCCTCTTTAAAATATTTAAAATGATGAAATCATTTTATAGTAAAATTATCCATTACAGCATATATTATATTTCACTCCTCCATAAAAATTGATTTTAAAATCGTCTGTTTCTTTTATACTTTTATTTTAATAGAATTTTAATAGAATTTAATTTATATATTAGTCATTTTAGCAATTTTATCCAAAGTAGCATTAAAAATAATATATATCACTTCTCCATTAAAATTTATAGGACCCTACAATAAAATTTATTTGTGCTTAATAGCAACACTACGAAAATTTTTATCAATCGCTTCCAAATTTTGACCTAAGTTTCAAATCTCAACCCTGTGGGTTTTTACATCGGCTACAACGTTTTTGTCTTTGTTCGTAAATAATAATTTGACTGTACTAAATAGTTTACAGCCGTATAATTCAACGTATAACTTAGTCACAGCAACGCGTGGCCGGGTCTGCTAGTATATATATATATTATGGGGGGGGGGGGGGTTATAGTAAAATGAAACAAATGTTTAAAATATGTATGAATGGTGTATAAAAGAACAGAACCTATTACAAATAAATATATTTATATATATGCATCATAAAATTTATTTTTCTTTCTGATATATCTTACTTTTTAAACAGCCATACTTCTCATAATGGGATTTATTTTACTAATAAGACTAAGTTATTATTTAAAACAACAAAAATACACATTTTTACATAAATTTTCAAAATAGTTATAGGGAAATCACGCTTAATCCTTATTGTTCATTATTGCTTTAGTCACTTTTTGAACTATAACCAACATTAAGGTATTTACACAAGAAACCAATTTAATAAAAAAATAATAATAATAATAATTAGTTTACTTCTTATTGAACTAAAAAGAACAGTTTCGGATATAGCATGAATCAATTAAAAGAAACCAGACAGAACGCATTTCTTACCGCAAGGGAAAAAGCACTTCTAATTAAAAAGATCTCATCTGAAAATAAATTATGTAGTCTGCATAGGAAAGTGCAAAACTTTATTTGGACTTACTAATGTTGGGTATCTTGGGAGGTAATTCCATTATCTGATGAAGAAAATTACAGTTTGGGGGGAAAAAACTGATCTTCCAAACTAGAATTTTAATGGTATTTTAGTCACTTTAATTTCTTGAGAAAATTTTCGCGGGTCGTTTCAGCGTTAACAGCAGATTTCGCCATTTAATTCTTGAAAATGTTAATCGAAGTACTAAAATAAAAAAAATTTATTGATTAAGGAATTATCATTTAAAGTAAATTAAATTATTTTTTTCCCTCATTATATCGTGCTTTCATATTTTAATGATTTTTTAAAGAATTAATATTTGAAGTTATTTCTTTTTGAAATGAAATTAACAGTTAAATCCTTACTAATCTTTGTATTTTTTTAAATAAGAATCTAGAATCTTTAAATGCGATAGACAGCAAATTTCAAACATATTGTTATGGCAGATTGCGGTATGTTTTCTATTAAAAACTCCGTGGATACGATTCATGGTCTTTGCATGAAACTACCCAAAATGGGAATATATAATTTCATACATAAATGGTAAATTCTAAATTATACGTTTAATTTATTTAAATAATTCCAAACATATTGTGAATTTCAAACATATTGTTATGACAGATTGCAGTATGTTTTCAATTAAAAACTCCGTGAATACGTTTCACGGTCTTTGCATAAAACTACCCAAAATGGGAATATATAACTTCATACATAAATGGTAAATTCTAAATTATACGTTTAATTTATTTAAATAATTCCAAACATATTGCGAATTTCAAACATATTGTTATGACAGATTGCAGTATGTTTTCAATTAAAAACTCCGTGAATACGTTTCACGGTCTTTGCATAAAACTACCCAAAATGGGAATATATAATTTCATACATAAATGGTAAATTCTAAATTATACGTTTAATTTATTTAAATAATTCCAAATATATTGCGAATTTCAAACATATTGTTATGACAGATTGCAGTATGTTTTCAATTAAGAACTCCGTGAATACGTTTCACGGTCTTTGCATAAAACTACCCAAAATGGGAATATATAATTTCATACATAAATGGTAAATTCTAAATTATACGTTTAATTTATTTTTAACGTAACAGAATTTGTAACATTTTAATGTAAAATTTCTAGAACATGGATTGCAATGAAATTTAAATAAATTTTTATTGTTAATTAAAATACAATATGAATAGCTTTTTTTTATGAAATTATATGAAACAAAATGTAGTAAAGGAATTAATATATGAATAACCATTATTATTTATAGGAGGTTATTTTAGTTTCTCCCTCATACTATAGATATGGAGTACTTATGTAATCTTGAACATTTTCAGTCTCTCTTCTTTTTTACACTTGTACACGTTTTGAGGCGCGAGGAATCCGGAAATCAAAATATTGATACAGTGTCTGTCTGTAGGGTATCAGTTTGTTAGTTTGTGTTAAGAAATTAATGCGTTAGTGTGTTGATTTGTTAGTCTGTGTACACGATAAAACAAAAACAAATGATCACAAAAAAAAATAAGAGTAGTTTAAAATATCATTTATGACACTTATGATAACCCATTTGTTTTCACCATTCTAATTTGAAAACTTCAAGAGCTATTGTAAATTTGCGATTTTCTCAACTTTAAAGAGTAGGAGAAAAAATTGCAGAAATGAGTACTATGACGACTATTTTTCATCATAAAAAGGTTTTACAAGTTTTAAAATATCAATCATAATGCTGTCTGGAGCATTATTAAAAATGGGTATTCTGTTTTGAAAACTTTGTCAGTTATTTGAAATTTACGATTTTCTCAACATGGCAGAAAAAGTGGCAATATTGCACATAGACTTGTAGTATGGAATTATTGAATTGGATGTAGTGTCTAACTGCATAAATTTAAAGTATGAAATTGACCCTAATAAAATAAAATGATAAATTAGGATAAATTAAGTGTATAGAAGTAGAGTTAGGGTAGTCTAGTAACTCACAAGAAAAAAAAAATATATATATATATACATATATATATATTATTCTTTATGGGATAATAATGCTCGAGGTGATTTCCAGTAGCATTATATACAAGGTGGTTAAAATGAAACTGACGGTACTCTGAAGCTGACAGCTGCAATTTATATTGGTAGTACACGAAAAATATTTCAGATGTGTGTCATGTAGATTGCGATACAGAGAATTATGTGGGAAAGAATGTAGTTTTACATTTCTATAACACATAACACTTTGTGGACTATAGCAGATGCAAGTGAGCAATATATGATATTTTTCAATAAAAAAAAATCTCGGTCACTAGACCAAATCATTTGTCCCAGTCACCATGTCAATGGTGTGAAGGAACGTGCATTAGTTGTTTTTATAGCAACAATTATTTGTGTCTATTTTAGATTTAACAAAAAAAAAGTCATATATATTAAGGGCGCTTGGCACCTTTGGCCTGGCAGAGTTCATATATTATATTTCCATTTAATATTACGAATTGAATTATATTGGATTTGTTCAACAAAATATATATTCAAGCAATAATGCTTAAGTTTTTTTTTTTTTTTTTTTTTTTAATATATATACAGATTTGAAATCTTAAAATTGTGTTTTCTCAACTTTCATTTTTTCAAGAATTCATGATCTTCAGGAATGCTAAAACATCCACAGATATTAAAGAGAAGATTTATATATATATATATATATATATATATATATATATATATATATATATATATATATACATATGACGTTTAATGGAACCTAATTAAAAGAATTAGGGATGGATTTCGAAATTTGTTCATTAGTTTGTCGGGGGTGGGGTGGGGGGGGGGGGTGCATGTCTATTTAAAAATTTGAAAAATAATAATAATAATGATGAAATAAGATTATTTTATTTTATTTTTATTTTTATTTTTATTTTTATTTTTATTTTTATATTTTTTCTTTTAAAAATATTGCAAAAATCCATCTTTTTTTAAAAGTAGAATCCATCTTTTTTTTAAAGTAAACGCACACGCATACAAAAAAAAAAAAGTTAATATATTTTCTTAAATGTTTGTAAAAGTTTTAGCGTTTTGAAGATCATGCATTCATGAAAAAATACAAACTGAGGAAACGTAATTTAAAGATTTCAAATTTATAAAATTATATATCAAAAAATGTAAATTTGTTGTCGGAATATAAATGTTACTGAACAAACCTAATGTAATTCAATTTATAAATATTAAATGGAAATATAAGCTTCGATGTGAAACTTTCGGTGGTGTTACGCCAAAGGTGCAAGGTTCCCTTAAGAACACAAGAGCGTCCAACGCAGAAAGCATCAAAAGCGCAAGCTGTTATCTTTGCAGTAAAAACATTTAATAGGCGTCCTTTCACTCCATTGATTTGGTCATTGTAAGCAAATGATTTCGTCTAGTGAACCGAGTTCGCTTTTATTGTAAAATTCATTAACAGTCTAATCCTTTGCCTATACTTTAAGAAAAGTGGTATGTGTTATAGAAATGTAAAACTACATTTTTTTATCGAACTTTTTATTCGACGTAAATTCAGCCCTATGATCTACTTAACACCCATTTAAAGTTTTGTTTAACACACATTTGAATTTTTAAATGCATCATACTTTTATGTTATTTTATTTTATTTAAGTTAAATGATTTAAAAGTAATAATAATAAGTTTTACTGCAAATCCACGGACTGCAAATAAAAACAGAAAAACAAGTTACTTGCTACATAAAATAATTTTTAATGTTAAGTAATATATTTTTTAGTAGCTATAATTATAAGAAATGATACAATTCATATTTAAAAACAAATAATTTATTATGTGCTTTCCTTTACAAATCAGATTCTCTTGATATGATTTATATACTCTTAACATTTCAAACAACATCCATATGTTCAGAAAACTTTTTATTTTATTTGAAATAAGCTTACATAGTTAAAAAAAAAAGTTAGAAAGAGTAAAGACTATTTATCACACGAACGTTGCAAGTACAGAGAATTATTACAGTATAGCTGTTCTATTAAAAGTAAAAAAAAAAAAAAAAAAAAAGAAGAAGAAGAAGTCATATTTGCTCTGAAGAAATAATTTAATTATAAATTAACGCGTACAGTCGATATTTTTTGCGAATGATTTTCTTTAAACAGCTTAAAAGATATTTTCTTATTTATTTTTTTCTTTTTAGTTTTCTAACATTTGATGTTTACTTAGAGTTTCCTCCAATCTAAATCCTATTTAGAACTGAAAAAAGTCCCATAAGTCATGAGAAATAGGATTTAACTTTGCTTCTCGTTTGGAAATCGTCTTTGAAATAAATTTTATTCAAAGCTCGAATAAAAGAGATTGAAAAAAATTACAGTTCTTTCAAATATATTTTGAGACAGAATTTTATCTACTTTAACGGGTTTCTTTTTCTATCAGTGAATTATTTATGCTTATTCACTTTCAATCTTCAATCTTTTCGTGTATTTTTGCAAAGTTATAAATCAATTTTAAATTATAGAAGCAATGGTTTCCATCTCTCTAAATCTCGCAGCTTATAGATCTTGTATTTTTGTGTTAGCATTTAACGAAATAAATGGCGAATTCATAAAAAGGAGAATTGCGTTTTATAAATGCTTTTGTGCTTGTAAATTATTGTTAATAGTCCTGCAAATGGTTTTATAGATTATTTATTTATTTATTTTATTAAGTTTAAAACGTGCATATAATTTTTGCTTTTAGAACCTATTACATTTTGTTTTATCATAAAAGGTTTTTCAATGTAAATTTACTTATTATCCCTGATGGTAGACACCATGCTGTTATATTTATCTCACCGTGAATCATATGTTTCATACTGTCGTACAGAAACTTAAAACATATATATATATATATGCTTCTTTAGTACATATAAACCAAAATTATTGTTCACAAAGAAGTTCTGTAGATTCATTAATAAGTTTTATCGACACCTGTGTTCAGTCTGAACCCATTTATTCAAAAGTTTCAGTAGAGCTAGAAAATATTTCAATTTTTATTCTATCCCAGACGTCCTTTGTTTGTACTTCCTTTAATTAAAAAAAATTATAAGCACTACTTCAGTCCAAGAAACGCCGAAAAGTCCTGTTAGTCAATGTAAAAGACGTAAAATAGATATAATGTGCTACATTTTAGTGTTTGTTTTACTAATTCTTTAATATAAAATACTGTCTTATAATTCTTATAGACAAAAACACATAAATCAAAAGTTTAAAATTGCATAAAGACTTGTTACAATTTATTCATTGAGAAAGGAAATTTCAAATGAAATTTGTTATTTTGGAAATGAATCAAAAAACTATGTATAAATGTTCCTTTTTAAAAGCAAATCACGAAAAAGTTTTAATTACTAAATACTCTGAAAATGTTATCTATTTTACTTCTGCAAAGAAATATTTTGCTTATTACACAAGTCAGATTTCAAGCAGGCTCTTTAGAGTGGCAAATTTTACATTATATTTATAAATTTCCTTTGTATATTTAAACTCTCTGGGTGCCTTATAGAGATTTTGCCGTCCACAGTTTTTCTTTCCTAATACATTAGTAACTTAAAATTTTGTAATTACAGAATATTAAATTTTTATTTAAGTATTAAGATCGTGTATAATAATCATGAGGTTTACATTTAAATGCATAGTTATATTTTTCATTTCCAGCTAAAATGACTATTGTTTTAATACAGCGGAAAGGTCATACAGGAAAACAACAAAAATGTGGCCTAAGTAATATGTGTATACATAAGTAAAAAATTAGTTCAAATCATTCCCTGTAGATGGCGCTGCACTATACACATATTCTAAAAAAGGGAGGAATGCAACTAAAGGCATCTATATTGGGAAATGCATGACAATATTTCAATATGTGCGTCTGTTATAAATCGAATTACACATAATTGGTAATCCAGTTCAAACCACCTGTTTGCTATTAAAGTTTATGAAAAAATTAGATTACGTGCGTATTACGCGTCTTTTAAGTTGTTCAAGCTTAAGTTAAAAAGGCTTAGTTACATTTTAAAATCGAAATTCTCATTTCTTTTTCTTACCCATAGTAGAGAAAGACTTATTATGGGGTACAATTTTCGATATTGAGATTTTGCTACATTTAAAGTCTCTGTGGTTCCCAAAATTTGAAAATCAGGTATTTAGCGGTCGATATGTGTGTCTGTCTGTGTACCTGTATGTGTATCTACGTGTCTGTAGGTCTATGTGTGTGTGTGTGTGTGTGTGTGTGTTTGCGAGACTGTTATCACCATAACACAAGAATAAATACAAGCAGGGAATCCAAATTCGACATTCTAAATCTGTATCATAGGTATGCTAATTGAAACTTCTTATTTAAATCGGAAAAAATTTTCTTGTACAGGAACGTGCAAAATTATTGAAATACGTTTAAAAGAGAAGGATGCCGCTCACGACTATATAATGTTTTGACGCGACTTCCCCGTTGTGTATTACATAAACAACAACAATAACAACAACAACAACAAAATTATATATAAATTCTACCGAATAAAAGTCCCATGCGACAAAAGAGCAGCAAAAGCAAAAATATTTATATTTTATATTTGAGGATAAGTATATTGTATCTTAGGAGAGGCACCAGAGAAATAGCACTCTCGCGACGGTGGGTGTCGTATAAGAAGTGATTTAATGTAGAGAGTATATTACTTTTAAGTTAATAAATGCTCCAAATGTTCAGAAACAGTTCATTAATGGTAAATATAAGGAAGAGTGCCAGAAAAGGTATGCTCGTCGCGCGACAAGTGGCGCTAATAGTGGAAGTTGATTATACTTGATTATTTTTGCAGTCTTTAAGTTTCTTGAAAGTGGTGTTACTTGGGGTATTACATGATAGGCGAAATTTATGGTAAATACCATTTAGCATATTTAGATTACACTGGATAAAATAAAACTGGCATACATGCTTTACGCCTATTAAAGTATACATATTACAATGTGAGTTTACCTATCTAGCTCTGTTCAAAACGTTTGAAGTTCGGAGAAACAAACGACAAAATAACCAGAATAAACATTCTTAATTTACAAATACTTTCCATACAACTGATAATTTTCTTCAGATGCTTTTTATTTTTCCTTATATTTAAATACTTAATAATATTTTTCCCTTTAGATAGATACTATTATATGCTTTTTCGTACTTACAGTAGAAACGAAAGTACATCATAACGTATCAGATTCTTAAACAACACTACAGCGTTCGACTGCGCTAGGTAAACAAAGCTTTTACATAAAAGTCTAAATAAAGACATGGGATCTTCGTAACTCCCGGTAATATTTATATTTTGTTAATCGCAATCGAGAAGCTTCGGGATATGTCTTTTCAAATCCAAAATTCATTGCCAAACACCAACAAAAGGGCCCTCTTCACTCACCGCCGCCGGAAGCCGAAACTAATGTTATTCTATGGGAAATTTTTCTTTACAAATAACTTATTAACTAATACATATTTTTAAATTCTGTTTTCACATTCTGAAAGTTCTCAGCTGTTAAATTGACGCACCTTTTCTAAAATATTATTTTTTTAATTTTTTATATTTTATTTTGAAGCTGCAAAATACGAATTTTCAATATGTGAAATTTTTTCATTTTGCAATTTCGAAATAAAATTTTAAAAATTAAAAAATTACATTTTTAAAAAAGGTCCGTCAATTTAACAGTTGGGAATTTTCTGAATGTGAAAACAGAATTTAAAAATATGTATCAGTTAATAAGTTATTTGTAAAGAAAATTTCCCCATTGGCTCGGGCTTCCGGCGACGGTGAGTGAAGAGGGCCGTTAAAGTATACCAAAACTGTTTCCAGATCTTTAGTGATTCTAGAACTTATGCAAGAAGCGCGTATTGAAAAGCTATTTTCCTTTCATATCTTTCGGATTGCCATAGAAAACACATTTAAAATAGCATATCTTATCGTAGCTTTTTTTACGAACAAATAATTTGTAACAATATTTTTTATTACCTAAAATATAGAATATTACCTTTTTAGCTTTAAAAGAAGAAATTATACACTGTTGAAAGTAAATTGGTACGTTTCGCCAGAATAAATGGTTACAGTTGAGCTGTAACGTATATTTCGAAGCTAAGTTTCATTGCTTCATTAAACAATTCTTACTACCAAAATGGCACTATTATATGGTTAAAATTAGCACAAAATATTGATTGAAATTAAATTGTAACACTGCTTTCCTGGTAAAATGGCTCCAATTTAGCCGTTTCACCAGATTCAGGTATCACATTTTATTTTTAACTAAGAATGGTGACAAAAAAGGAGCTTAAAACTGCTCTTTAAACAAGAGCTTGACACAGATATTCCTCACTGTGTTGAAAAAATCAGAGAAAACTCTAAGGGGGAAGGTAATGTAATGATTAAAAAAAAAAAAAAAAAGAATCAGCCATTTTTATACCGTTAAACCGATATGTCATAGAATAACTAAGAGTAATACGTTCACATCTAGATAACAGTGTTCAATACGAAATGTCAACGATGCACGCCTAAATATTTTCAGTTATAACAGGTTTTCACTCATTCCCATTCATACGTACGTGTAATCATATTTATGTATGTGAATAACTTGTAACAATGAATATATGTAAGGAATCATGAATAACAACACTGTAAAAAAATTGCAGCAAAATTTACTGGGTTTTGCCCACCAAAATTTCTGGCCAAATACCCATTAATCAATGTTTTGCCCATAATTTATCATTTTGATTACTACTTTATATATAAATCAAGTTTTGTATTATTTCTTTGATGATATGTACTACAAACGATTAGTGAAGATTATTATTAAAAAAAAAAAAAAAAAAAAAAAAATAAAAGTGATAAAAGACTGCTGAGAAGCGTGTAGTATAGCGGAAAATATAAAGTCATATCAGAAAATACGGATGTGCCCGTTTTGTAGATAAAGAACACTCGTGGCAGTAAAAATGAAACGCGCAAAGTCACTTAAAATTACATGTTTTTTTTTTTTTTTAGCAGTGAATGAATTATGAATAACTTGTCATGAATAACTATAAAATAAGAAACCATATAATGATAAATAGCAGAGCTGCCCATATAGACAGTAAAACGTCTCGAATACAAAATTTCAACATTTAATAAATAATAAATTTTTAATATATGTTCCGTAAATCATCACAGCATTACTTCATTTTCTTTACACAAGGAAGTGGAAGTAATAATGTACAAATCTATTAATAATAATGTCAACTTTAGTTTTGTGGATTAAATAACTTTTAAATATTAAATGCATAGTACCGAAACTTTATGATATCAAAAATTTTCTTCAAAAATTAAGAAAATATCACCTTACTCTTCCGTCCCCATACACAGATAAAGATAGTGTATTCTAGATGGCAGTTTTCTTTAATAAATAATTTAATTAAAAAAAAAAAAAATATTACTAGATTGTTTCAAAAATACATTAATATTCTTACAATTATTTTCTTCTTTTAAAATTTAAATTATTTTTCTTATTTTAAATATGTGATACATAAGAACATTTTAATTATTAATATGTACAAGTAAAACAGTTTATAATAGCTTTTTAACTTAAAATCAGTTTGAAAAGAAAAATGACATAAAACTAAAATGTCAAAAATTACCATTCCAAAAATACTATTAAACATTTCAAGCTCGAAAAACTTCGTACAACTTTCCATATGTCATTTTTAACTCTAAACAAAATTCATAAAAATCACTCTTATGAAAGCCTTAAAAAATGATTTCGACATTGAAATGAATTTAGAAAGTTTTGTAATATCTTTGAAGAGGACAAAATGCAGAATATATGTCCTTCTACGGAAAACACATCAAACTTATTTTACAAAAGCATTCATATGTTAAAAATAGCTAAGATTAATACAAAAAAAAAAAAAAAAAAAAAAAAAAAAGAAGATATGTTTCATAAAATATAAAAGAAAAAGAAAAAGAAATGTGGACAAAAAAAAACGAATCTTATAGTTAAATATCACTTTAATTTCGAGGACTTGAATACTTTCAATTGTCGAAGAATATATTTGAATATTAAATAACTTTTTTTGAAAATTTAGAATATAAAGGATTGTAAGGCTATTTTTTTTCTTTTCTTAAATGTGGTTCTAATAAGAATTTTTCATCTATATCAATACAAGAATATTCATTAAAATAAATGATTTTTAACTCTGGATAGTTTAATTTTTTTAACATTGGCGATGATTGAAACTGCGTAAAGAGTGACAGAGTTAAAAAGAAATCACTCTGAAATGCATTTTCAGTAAGTATTATTTTCAAAACATAAATTTCAATAAATATAATAAAAAATATATGTTTCCGTGGTTTTCTCCGAAACTCGCACAAATACGAGCTAGGGCAGAACGATATATGAATAAATCTAATTAGCACTAATTTATATTAAGATCCAACTAAATATAATGATTTTCAAAATCCCGTCCATTATCCCGTGAGATACAGCGGCCACGATAATTCGGTATCGCACAGACACACAAACAAACATTTTCTAAAAATTGACAAATCCTGTTCAGGTTATCTCAAAACACGTAAAATTATTGAAAACCAGAAGTCAGGATTTTTTACGATCCTGACGTTTCCAACATATATGTAGAAAGTAAAAAATATAGTAAAAATTGCAAATACTAAACACATGTATATTATTACCATTGTTTTTCATTAGTTTTATAATATTTAAATTTTAAAATACAATATGTGCATTAACTGTAATATTATCACTAGAGATGATAATATCTTTACTGCAAATGCTTCTGGTGCAATAAACTAAAACTCAGCTATGCAGAAATGACGTGTTCCGCATTTTAACGCAATTATGTGAAGTGAGGAATAGTCTTTATTTGCATAATTCATGTAGAGTGACAATCATTAAATATCTCTATGTTTTTCGAATTTTAACTCTTGCACATTAATTATTCTGGATTTAATTTAATGTATAGAATTACAAATATAGTACAGAAGTGTACCAGAATAAAAAATAAGTATTTTTTAAATATATTTTTTGTGAAATTAATAAATAATACACTTATAAATATCGATAATATTCATATTATAAGTAGCAAAACAGTGATAAAATATCTAAAGAGCAGATTAAGCAACATATGCTATTTTTTGAAGGAAACCAAGCATTTAAATCATACACACATGCATTTAAATCATAATAGAATAAAACTTTTCTTAAATAGGGGAGACTGGGGCACAGTGGAGAACCCCTTTTTAAACCTCTTAATATTTAACTCTTTTAGTTTATATCGAGACTCATATATGGCAGCATGGTACTATTTGTATACATCCAAAAACCCACATGGTGAATGCTAAGGTAGCCATTTTATACAATTTTTATGTTTTGAGCTGCTCAAAGTAATTTTTCAAATTTAAAGTTTTTTAAATTTTATCAGGACTGAACTATTGACTACAAGTATTGGATAGTTGTTAAGAAAAGCTAAGATATTGTGAATATAAAGTGAAGTATTAATATATCAAAATAATTAATAAAAATGTTTGAATAGCAATAAAAGGTTTAATTATATATTTCATAATTTTTATAACTATATAACATTAATAAACAATTAAAAATATATCTTATTGTTTTTAGTGATGGCACGTAGAAGACAAAGGAAATGTGATATAGGATTCCTCCTCTAATTTCATTTCTTATTTATTTTGATTTCCTTTAAATTTTGGTAATTTTATTTGATGAAAAGGTTCGAGTTATGTTATTTTGACTAGAATTGCATAAGAAACTAATTTAAGAAAAAAACATATTGGGTAATTTATATTAATTGAACATGAACAACAGTGGTGGGTCCACTGTACCCCGGTGATGGGGCACAGTGGCCCACTTTGTAAGTGCACAGAACTTATTTTTTTATTCATAATGTATTAGAAGTATTGTTATAAAAAAAAAAAAATTAGGACATGTCAAGAAAGGTTTAAAGAATGTTTGCTAATTTTTTCAAGTACCTTGCTTTTATATTTTTGGTGAAAAAAAATTAAAAGTGTAAAAGTGGTCCACTGTGCCCCGGTCTTACCTATATTGTGTGAACAATGTACCGTTTAACTCTTTGAAGGGCATTGATTACTTACACTAAAAGTTAAGCACATAATTTTAATTCACTGCTACAAGAATCCACCTTGTAATTTTTTAATACAATTTCACATTTATAACTTAATGTAAAAAAATACTTATAACTTTTATGAGCGCAGTGAAAATGTCATTTAATATATATGATTCATCAAAGAAAAGGGGGGATGAGCGGAAAAAAAAAAATTATCGGTAACAAGGATTTTTCCATTCTCAAAAGATCTAAAACGTCATTAAGAAATAAAAATGAAAACAAAACTTTCATCATTTGTAAAACCCATGCATTTATTTAATACATCTTTAAAATTAAATATTCATGAAAAAGTAAAATTAATTCGCTTTCTTATACTTTGTGATATATGTTTGAAGCAAAGCTACAAGAAAAAAATAAATAAAACGATTGTTTATTTGAATATAACTGTGCTTGTAGTACGAAACATAACAAATTAATTTGCTCTTGCGACGATCAATTCTTTTCAGACGCAATTAATCCTTCCAAATTACCGGATGCTAAATTTCAAACTGATTTTGACAAAAAGTTAAAAATTTGGTATGAACAATGATTATGAGCTCCCTGTCCAAAAAGCTCTAAATTCAGTTGAAAATTACAGATTATATAGAGATTTTCTAAAATTAATTAAAATGTCTTTTTTTTTTTTTTTTTCAGGCTACTTTATATCGATATTTTTAATTTGTAAGATGTTCTTACAAATTTCAGTTCGTGTGAGATGATAAACCATTTTTATTTTCTCTTGCTCATATACTCGTATATGGTAGAGAAAGTATTGTTTTGGGGTAAATTTTCGAAATGGATTTTCTGTTATATTTAGACGTTTGGAGGACCACAGAATCCGAAAATCCTACTTTTAACGGTTGGTCTGTGTCTGTGTGTTTGTGTGTCTGCCCGAAACAGAATGAAATGAGCATGTATTTTATATGCATTTGTAAGCATGTTTTGTGTAGATTGTGGTATGGAAATCATTCATCATTTATATACAGGGCTACCCAGAGTATTTCGATATATTGTGGGCTATACTTAGAAATTGCTGGGAATGTATTGCTTTCTGTGTAATACATATATTTTTTCATTTAATGCTGTGCATATAGTTTACAGACAATATACAGGGCTACTCAAAGTTGAGCTAAACGTTTTATTCTATTGAATGCAATTTACAGACGTTCTTTGCAAAATTTTCGAAAAATTACTTTTTCATACTTAAACTTTAAACAAAGCTTTTTTTTTAGTTCTATTTTCAATTCTGGTTTTTTAGCATAATATAATGTTTTGAGATGCCCTGGATTCAGAAGTCGAATTTTTAGCAGTTCATCTGTATGTGTATCTGTTACCAGCGTAACTTGAAAGCAAATAACTGCAGGAAATTTTAATTTGGTATTTTGAAGTTTGTATTAGATTGCCATTAGGAAAATTTGATCAAGATTGGTAAGTTTGAAAAATAATTAATAACAGCTTTGAAATTTCTTTTTAATAAATGTAGGCACTATAATTGAACGGGTGGTTGAATTATATGATAAATAAAACAGAATTATACGATGACACAGAATTATATGATAAATAATACTTTTCCTAAAATTATTTTAGATTATTTGTTCATAAGATTATTTTAGATTAAAAGTAGATTGAACTTTATTGTCTTTCCTTATTTATCCTACAACTTAATCTACAATCTGTCTTTATAGTATTAAAATACAGGGTAAGAAAAAGTCGTGTAAATGACAAACCGGTTTATTTTCATTAGAGTATAAAAAGGTTTCAACGCCAATCAGCATTTATATTTTATAATTTTAGAGTTAGCGCTCTTCGAACTAAAAACTACACATTTTATAGAAAGATATTAAGTTCAAAGTTATGGTTTATATAAATATAGTTTTAAACTTTTTTAATTAAAATGTTAAATTCAAATTAACTGAAAAAATACACTAATAATGTGCTTACTGAAAAGATTAAAATTGTTACTATGAACTGTTTTTCAAATTGCAAGAAAAAAATGCATTAATATTTCAGCACTAATTCTTAAATCATTACAAGGTTACTTAATAAATAATAAAAATTTTGCCATTTGAAGCATGCAATTTAAATTTATAGCAATTATTTTTTACATGCCATATCAAAAAGTTTTGAAGAATAAGATTTATAGAAAATGCTTGTTTAAAGAAAAACTTTTGTACTGATATCTATCAAAAGCATTTCAATCCTAAAGGCTATTTTTAGAAATGCAAATGCCGCAGCTGAGCATTTTTTTCTTTTTCTATTTTCTTGTTTTAGTACAAAAAAAAAAAAAAAAAAAAAAAAAATCATACTAGTTGGAAATTCAAAAATAAATTTAGATAATTTCTTCAAAGACAGTATCTTATTTATTATCAAAAATAAATTGTTACTATTTTTAGTTTTATCGATTATTTCTTATTTACGATAAAGCTTCTATGCCTTTTGTCTTGTTATGTATGAAGAAGAAATATCTTTTTATTTTCATTTTCATTTTCATTTCCATTTCCATTTATTTTCTTTTGGTAACTTAGTAAAATGTTGAATAATATAAAAAAATAGACAAAAAAAATGTTGTTTCTTCTAAATCTTTTAATTTATGATTAAAAATGGTACATTATTGCAAGTACAATGAGTAAGCATTTGTGAAGGCTATTAAATTATTTAAAAAAATATTTTCCATTTTTTTTTTCCAAATTAATAAAATTTAAATTAAAGGCAAAAAATATTTAGTGACTTACAAGTAAATGGATATAATAATTTAAATGCATCTTTTGTTTTTAAAATTTTTTTTAAACAAGACAAAAATCATTATTCATTTTTACTTTCTTCTATATGTAATATAGAGAAAGTATTGGATTCGCGGAAATTTTCGAAATCCGTTTTTTGATGGATTTACATGTTTTGGGATGACTAGATTACGAATTAATAGTTTTTAGAAAATGTCTGTCTGTCTGTCTGTATCATTTTTTGTGGACGCTGTATCTCACGAACCAATGAATGAAATTTAACCAAACTTGGTATTTAGTTGCACCCTGACATGAACTGGTGCTGATTAGATTTGGGGATCAAAAGCTCAACAGGTGGCGCTGTGATCGCATTTTATGCAAATTTTTAACATGGCAGCATAGGACAAATTTCCGTATAAATGGGCATAATGAGAGTTATTTTAAACTTGTGATTGTAAAATTAATATGAATTATTGATAATAGTAGTAGTTCACTAGGAAAAAATTTTGTGCATGTGGGGGCATCGGTTCCCCCCCCCCCCCTGGGGGTGACGTACCCCCTGGGGAAGTAAATTTTCAAGATGGGTATCTTTCGAATGGTCTCGTTGATAATAGTAATAGTTAACTGGGAAAAAAATTTTTTGCATGTGGGGGCATCAGTTCCCCCCCTACTGGGAGGGGGGGGGGTAAAGTTTCAAGATGGGTATCTTTCGAAAGGTCTCGTCAATACCTTTAAAACGAATGGTTGAACCATAAATCTGTGATAATTTAAAACAAAGTTATCCATTTTTTTTACTTTTAACAAAAAAAAAAAAAACCTTAGAAAAAAAATCATATTTTTTTTTTTTTAACGAAATTTAACCAAACTTGGTATTTAGTTGGTCCCCGACATAAACTGGTGCTGATTACATTTGGGGATCAATCGCTCAAACAGGTGGCGCTGTGATCTCATGTTTTCTAAATTTTTAACATGGCAGTATAGGACAAAATTTCGTATAAATGTACATAATGAGAGTTATTTTTAACTTATGATTCTAAAATTAATATGAGTTATTGATAATAGTAATAGTTAACTAGAAAAACATTTTTGTGCATGTGGGGGCATCGCTTCCCCCCCTGGGGGGGAAGTACCCCCCTGGGGGGAGTAAATTTTCAATATGGGTATCTTTCGAACGATCTCGTCAATACCTTTAAAACGAATGGTTGAACTATAGATCTGTGATAAATTAAAACAAAGTTATCGAATTTTTTTTTTACTTTTAACAAAATAAAAAATAAAAAATTAACTTAGAAAAAAATTCGTATATATATATATATATATATATATATATATATTAATATTGTTACTGATTGAATATGTATAGGAAAATATAGAAGAAAGTCTTGTGGTGGCCACAACATACTAGTTTTTTTAATATTGCTGATATTTGTGTCTAAAATGCTGTTTTCATATACTCCACAAATATGCTTCTGAAAATTATTCATCTTTATTACTATACTTCAGTATACTTTATTAATAAAATCTCATGTAATATACTCCATTATTTAAAAAAAAAAAAAAAAAAAAAAAAGTGTAAAATCACGTTTAGAAATTACTCGTCCCAAATAAATTAATTTTCATTATGAAAGTAAACCACAATTTACTTACAACCGAACAAGTCTTTATAGCCGGAAAATACACCAATGTACTACTAGTGTTAAAAAAAAAATGCAAGCAAGCAACATATATTTAAAAAATAAATAAATAAAAGTTTTAAAAACCTCAAGAACTTTATTTATTTATTTATATTTATTTATTTTATTTTATTTTATTTATTTATTTATTTATTTATTTTATCTTTTATTTATTTTTATTTTTATTTTTATTTTTTATTTTTATTTTTTATTTTTTTTTTGGGGGGGGGGGGGGATACAGCCCAACCTATCCTCAGGCGAACAAAGTAAGCATGAGTAAAGCTGCAAAGCGGCAACGTATATTTTATTAAAATATATTGTTTGTAAAGATATACGTTACAAGTACATTTTACATAAAATTCAAAATATTATTATCTTAATAATTTATTTTTTTCTGTCACAGCTAAGAATGTGATCTTTTTTTGTTATAAGAAATTTACGTAAACATACTGTCCTTTAAATAAATTAAAAGATGCATAAGTTATCGGCTATAAAACCAAATTTATTCAGCTAGTAGTTGTAAAAGGTTTTATTTCTTACATTTAATATTTGATGTTGAAAATATGTGGAGTAAATTTATAGAATATTAAAAATATATATAATTTTAAGGTGCATGGAATTTCATAAGATGCATAGAATTGTATATATTTTTAATATACATTTGAATACAGGCATAGAGGAAAATGTAATGTAAATCCAACTATGAACAAATGCTCATGAAATGAAAAAGACAAATATGTATATATATATATATATATATATATATATATATATATATATATGTTTATATATATATATATATGTATGTATATATATATATATTAATCTTTCGAATTATGGTATTTTTTTTTTTTTTTTTTATGACATAATGATATCTTGGTTTTTAATTTATGCATAAAAAAAGAAAAAGAAACGAAAAAGGTGTTTCACAAAAGCAGTCCTATTCCTACCTGAAGAGTATTTCAGTCAGAATTAATTTTTTCTTCATAAAACTGTAAAACAGAATAAACAAGTAATTATTTACACAGGTTTATCTGCCATTTAGGACTGATGACTATTAGTCTCAATCTGCGGATTTTTACGATAGTTAGACATTTATCGTATTCGAAAATTTATCGGAAATATAATTGATTAATTTGAAAGCGATGTTATAATTTGAATTTAAAAAAAAATAATAATATTCCTCCGTACTAAACTAAATTCTGCTTTTGCCAGAATTTCATCAAAATCTTTTTTTTTTTTTTTTTTTTTTAGGAAAAATAAAAGAAAATTAATAATAATTAGTTTCGAAACGGACAGTATCGAAAAAGTTTTTTTTTAATAATTTTGAATTAGGAAATAAAAAGCGCGCGTACAAAATGAAAAAAAAAAAAATAAGAAGAAATAAATGGACAATATTTAAGCTCGTGGACTCAGCTCAATAATATAATAAGAAAAATGACGACATTAGTCTAATGAGATTAACTTTTTTATTTTTCAACTTTTCTTATATGAAAACTTTCTAATTTAGAAGGAATTGAACAGTTATGGCAAACACTTTAATGTTTTTAAAGCTAGTATTTTATAATTCTTCACAGTCAAGTAAATTATGATTTTTATTTGTTTTTGTATACATAAAGTTGTATTGATTAGAAAACACAGGATAATGTAATTAACTCTCCTTTCCACTCTGGAAATTTCTTCGTCTTCGGCAGTAAAATACCGTATTGTTCTATTGGGAAATTCGTTAACATAACTACCTATTACTTTTTTAAATACAGTTTTAACAATTAGAAAATTCCCAACCGTTAAAATTGTTCTTTATATATATAGTATCTATTTTAAAGCTACAAATAATATGTAAAAAATCCCCTCACTTCATTTTTCGATTTTTTTTTTTTTTTTTTTTTTAATCTCAAAAATACTATACTCAAAAATTAAAATATAAAATAAATTTAGAAGATAAGAACAAAATAAACACTTGTGTATTTTCTGAGTGAGGAAAAGCAATTTGAAAACTTGCATTAAGAAATAATATGTTAATGAATTTCCCAATAGAACAACAATAGCTTTTGATATCGGCGGTCAGAGATAGCCCTCTTCAGATTTAGAGATAATGCTGCATTATCTATATATTATTAGGCAAGCATAAAATTTGTAGTCCCTTTTTAACATATTAATTATGGGAGTAGAGGGTTGAAAATGGTATCATTCGAAAGGTGTGGTTAGCCGGATGGTGCGAATACAAATATTATTTTCTTACGATGTCAAGAAGGTATTTAAAAATACATTTATTTTTTATGCATTTTTCCCTTTTATACACGTATTCCTTTACATTAAAAAATACCTAAAAGTAGAAAGTTGTTAAATCTGGCAATTTCATAAAGCTCAAATAAAACCATGGACACAGTAATTTGTATAATGTAGCATCACTATACGCAAGCGAAGTGATGACGTCACTGTCTGTCCATGGAGCCATGAAAAAGATTTTCTATGTTAATTGTCCATTGAGTTTTTTGTAAAAAATTATTAAAAAATAACGTAAATTATCTGCAGATTTTAATTCCGATATTTGGTTATAGTTATATATAAGTTACTGTCTACATGTGTTTGATTGAGTTATTTTTTCTGTAAAATTGATAAAATTTTAATTTAAAATCACAAAACTCCAGAAAAAAAAATGGCAAACTTCCAGTTTCGAATGTAAACATAAACATTTCATTTCAAAGGGTGATATTTAAACAATAAATATTCAACTAATATACTAAATAAAAGGAAAATGGATTTGTTACTAACTGCTGCATGTATAAGTAGACGATAAGGAAAAAATTCCGATTTCCGTTTTTTGCTGAATTTACATGTTTTGAGCTTTCTTTACGTTTCAATTAACTGAAATTGGCTACTTATTTTTTTAAAAAGTGTCTTTATTGCTAGCTTTTGTGGGTAGAAGAAGCAAGTAGAAGATACATAAAAACTTTTGATTTCCGGTTTTCGATGAATTTACACGTTTTGAGATTTCCTTGCATTTTAATTAAGTGAAATTGACTACTTATTTTTATTTTTTAAAAAGTGGATTTATTATTCTTTCCTCTGCATATATAAGTAGAAAATATAAGATTCAGAAAAGTTTTAGATTTTCGGTTTTCGATAAAGTTACACGTTTTGAAATTTCCCGAACTCAATTCGACCATTTTTGAAAAATATGTTTTTTTTTTTTTTTTTTTTTTTTTTTTTTTTTTTTTCAAACACTGTACTTTATGAACCAATCGAATTAATTTAACAGAATTTGATACTTGGTTGGGCCTTGGTTTGACATTGTACCTATTAGCTTCTGGGCTGTATCACACAACAAGGGGCGTTTTCACGTTGCGATTTTCTCTCATTTCAGGAAAGGTTAACATCTACCGAGAGAAATAGTTATATTAAGTAAAACTCTGCTGATTCAGTTAGAGTGAATATCGGCAAACAATTGCCGCAGCTGTGTTGCAATTGCATTCCGTTTAGGACAAGGCAATAACTTTGCTTTGCCTCGCTTTGCAAAAAAAATGGTCGAGTTTCGACCACTGCGCGATACTAGTTCAAATAATGTCGCATTACTAGGCACATTTAAATATATTTTTTATGACTTTTAGTATAAAAATATATATTTAAATTATATAAAAAATATGAAAAGAAAGAACTATTCATAAATAAACTTTACACTTCCAGTCATCAGTAAAGTCACCAAACTTTAAGAGTAGACTTGGAAGGCGCCAAAATTTTATACTTTCAAAAGAAAAAAAATAAACAAAATGTAATAAAGATTTTATTTATTTTAACCTGCTTATAGGACAGCATTACTGAAAGCTTTACTTTTTAAACATTGATTGGTCTCCTTAGTCGAAGGATCTGAATAAGTGGGGTTTTCTCTATGGAGTTACGTCAGAGTCTATAGAAATAAACGAAAGTCGATGACCATCGTAATTGCGTAGTTTCTAAGTCTACTTTTTCTATTCATCTTATTCAATCCTAGAAAATTTCTAAAAAATGTATTAAAAATTTTCGATAGTAAGGAAATTATATCATATAGTAAAAATTAGGGATCGCACATGAAATATGTGATATTCCTCATTCTGTGTAAAGACATATAGAATTCTTTTCGATTCGTGACATTATCTGTAATAACTTGGTGACAATAAACGCCTTTTTTTTTCCCTACATCCTGTACATTTTGTTGCATACTGCTTACACATACAGGAACAGATTGTTGACAAAATAATGTAACTAGCTTTAGATTTTGTCGAATATATAGGAAAATACTCCATGGATTTTCTTGGAAAATCATACCAGTATAAAACATGCATCAAATATATAGGAAAATTTTGTCTTGAAGACTGGAGGGAGACTGGTATGAAATTTAACAAAAAAATCATGTTTAAGGACAGCATGTAGCACGTGATTATAAGACTTGTTTAAATAATATGTGTTCCTTTGTATGCCTGTATTACGTTTATTCACGGAGAAATGGTTTTCTTTAATAAAACTGAGTAATTTTCATAAGTTTTCTGTTTGTAACATGCAGAGTTTTAAAGTCAATGTAAATGTTACTTTCAGAAAACTGTACATATTATATTAGACACATCATAATGCAATCAGAATATAAAAATTTATATATGTATGGTGTGATATAAGCATTTTTACTAAAGGCTTTTTATTGCATTTTCGCAGTCTTGAACAAAATTTATTTTACTTAACATATTTGCCGAATGTGTAGTTACTCTGAGGGAAAAAAAAAAAAAAAAGCTAAAATCATGGGAATTTAGAAAGTTTTTGTGGATAGAATTAGTTCAGCTTAAGAACGCCGAAAGCAAAACAAAATTATGGGTGATTTTAACTTTAATTTATTTTATTTTTAATAAATGTACAATATATTACCATTAATTGTTTTTAAAATATACGTGTAAAACCCTAAAACCACTTAAAACTTCACTTATCTTTAAAAGTACTTGGAATTCAAATAATTTTATCAATGAGCATATTTCTGAATTTCATGATATTTGCTTGAGGTTTTTCCGTTGTAACTTTATTCATTTGGTTAATAAATTAGCCTATAAAAAATCTGGTAAGATTTGTGGCATGCACAACTAAAAATTATATAGTAAATATTCACATTCTTAATCAGATATTTAATATTTTTATATTCTTATTGTAGCATACTATCTAATGTCAAGATTACTAAAAATGATGTTGTGTTACTTTGTAAACCCCGCATGTCATTAAAATAAATTACAAAAAAAAAAAAATTAAATTTTGAAAAAAAAAATATATATATATTTCGATCAATGCCCACACTCTTGGCATACATGTAATTAAAGGAAGCCTCATAATTAAATGTTACAGCTAACACATTTCAAGCACATTTTACTGGGCACTCCTAAATATTTTTTGATTTAATGTGATAATTGGCTCTTTTTTGCCTACCAGAGAATGTCTTCATTTAAATATACATATGTGATGCAATATGTTCTTAACACTCATGAATTTAAAGAAAACCCACCAAGCATTTCTCTAGATATTCGACAAAATCTCTAAATTCAAACATGTCCATATTATTTTGTCACATATCTGTATTATGATATATATAGGGTGATCATAATTAAAGTTACAATTCCAAAACGCCATAATTTTAAAACTACCCATCAGAGCGATTAAAGATTTTACCACAGCAATCGCGAGGCAATAAAATTTTGTTTGGGGGAGGGAAAAAGTAGTTTTAACACGTTCCTATAGATCGCGCTGTCAGGATAATGTCAGGGGATACGCGTAAATGGACTCATTAAACACAGTAATGTTGTCAGCAACACAATGAAATATCAGGAAACAATAGACTTTAAGTGTTTACTACATTGTTTTTTTCAAAAAGACAAGAATACGTGTTTACATCTGGGACAGTCATAGTGAAAAGAGAAAAAGTGGAGCTTTATGAAACCAATATTTTACGGGTAACAATAGGCACATTTTGGAACTATTTTTTTTTCCTTTGTGAAACAAAATTTCATTGCCTCACGATTGCTCTGGTAAAATATTCAAATCACTCTGATAGATATTTTTAAAACTATAGCTTTTTGAAATCGTAACTTTAATTATAATCACCCTGTACATTGACATCAATGTATTCATTGCGTTATATAACCTTTGAAAATATAGACCTCATTATAAACATTTTTCACGACGATGCACATCAATTTAATTTGATTACCATAAAGATAATTTTATATTTCATATCGTAATTTCTATCCTAAACACCTCCGTAGGAATCTATAGGAATGTTAGGCCACATATCTATTGTTTGCATGTATTCATTTTTTCATATATAAATATACTAATGAATACTTCAAGATAATACTAGCGCCAATGTATGCATGCAGGAAACAATAAATATTTTGAAAAATAAAATAATGACCATTCTGAAGTTTTTTGAAATTTAAAGAGTTTGTTTTATTTATAAGAATTTCATCTCGAATATTTTCATCATTCTCTTGACAAGTCATCAAACCTTACTGCGATTCGTTTTTGATATGCAAGTTTAAACTCTGCCAAGAAAAATTTCACTGGAAAACTCTCATATTGGGATTTATCGCAAATTCTTTCGTTCTGCCAATGTTATTTTTAGTAAAGCAAAGAAAGAATTGAGGTAATAAATTTTTGTTTTTCAAAATAACTTTTTACATAAAACATAAATCATTTTAATGGATGAAGACATCAAAATAAACTAGTTTAAAAATATTATTATTTGAAATATTATTGTTTATTTCTATTTAAAACATTATCTTTTACCTAAAAATCGTCTCATTAGATTAAAAATTATTCTACAGCTTGAAATTACTTTTTCCATTATTTTTCCTATGTTTTTAAAATTTTGAAACTTGAGAAAAGAAATATTCTTCTAATTTTATTGCCTATAAGTTTTATTTTTTAATGCAAAAACATTGAAATTCTTCGTATATATACACAGAGTGTTCCTGAACTCCACGTACAAACTTGAAGGGGGGTAGAAATCATTAATAGAATCACATAAGAAATCATGTCCATAAATACCACCTTCACGTAATAAAGAGACATAAAATCAAAGCAATAGATAGGTGGCGCTGTAAGAGAACTCTCGGTGTCAGCACATGCGGGTTTCTCAGTGAAGCCGGCGGCTGAGTTAGGTAAACATGAATCGTTCCATTAACACCGAGTTAATCAATATTCATTTTGATCATGTCTTTGACCTGGATAATGGTAATGGATGCTGTATCAGGCTGTATCAGGAAACAGTTTCTAACTAGGCGATTACCAAATCTGCAAATGTTCACTCATGAGCATCAAAAGCTGCGTGAACGTAGATTCTTCAAAGTTCCGATGCAGGACACCGGGCTGCTGCGACCTACATGAATAACCGACTTGGAAGACAGTCTATTGATTGTTATTACCCCAACTGCATCCACGCCAACTGTTTGAAGCGTTTTAAGTAGCGAATTATTACATATTTTTAATCTTCAAATAGTCCAAGTATTGCGTATTCATAGTGGTTTTTCAAAAAAAGAAAAAAGTGTCCAACAGGAATTTCTCATGTTCTTTTTTGTTTATTGATGAAGCGTCGTTTGCACATGAGGGTATTTTCAGTATGCGCAGCTCGCCCACGTTCACCGTAGATGATAAACACGAAACAGTACCAGGTATCATATAACATAGATTTGTTGTTATGGTGTGTGTGCGTATCGAGTCTGACTGTTTTTTTTACCTATACATCTTACTACCTCTAATGAATTCGTTCGCATGTCCATATCTCATTTTACTTGAGAAGGTACTTCCGAAATTGAGGAAAGATGTTACAGCACGAGTTCAGCGTGTGATTTCAACACTATGGAGCTCCACCTCATTATGGAATTTCTGTACATGACCATATGGACCGGCATTTTTGAGATAGATCGATTGGAAATGGTGGTTGCATTGCAGCCCCTCCCCCCCAACACACACACCAAAAAACACCTGATTTATAATATGTTGATATTGATTTGTGGGCTGCCATGAAGGACAATGCTTGTAAAATGCCTGTCGATTCGGAAATTGGCATTGTTGCAGGAATCGTCATCGCTGCTACAAAGCTTCGTGAAACTTTCGGTACTTTTGAAAATGTTCGCTAGGCCCAGTCTACGCAGCGTAGGTGTCAATCGTGATTGAATGCTGATGGTTGGGATTTCAAACACATCCTGTGATTCTTCTAACTATTGTACTAATTTTTGTATAATAAAGAGCTTAATACTGCTCTCTGTATTGTGTTCTTGCTTTGTCTTTATATATTTTCATCACTTGAGGGTGGCATTTGGGAGCTTACTTTCATATGTGGTTGATTGGGTTGGTTGGTTTTTTAACGTCGCACTACCACTACGCTATGGGTAGTTGGGGGGGGGGTGTCTGGGACAAACCCCTAAGGATGATCTGGAGACATGCCATCATAATTTTGATCCTCCACGGAGGGGACGACTCTCCTTCTTCGGGAACCCTAGAGCTTTCCTATGTGATTCTAATTCCTATTGATATTTTCTACTCCCCTCTAAGCTGATACATGGAATTCAAAAATTCCTATATATACATATATAAGAAAAGTACTGAAAACTATGTGTAACTAGGGCAAAGATCAAATATATAAAAGAGAAATAACATGCCAAATGAAGATTAATTAAATGCAAATAAATAAATAGAAGAATAATAGTGAAATAATTTCTTTTTGCAACATCGTTAACAAGGGGCAAATAATTCCAAGAGGGGAAAATACCAAGATATTTTTGATAATAGCAGTGGATTAAAGAATAAACTATGTTGCTATAGATTTGCCGACAACTTATTAAAAATATAATAAGTGCCGAACTTATATACATATGTGTGTGTGTCTGTGTGTATATATATATAGATAGATAGATAGAATAGCTCTATTTTACAGAAATTCATATCCTTTCGACTTTATTTTTCATTATCCGAATAAATTAAAGTTTTATTAAACATGACAGTTCCACAGCTTATGTTTTTGGCTTTAGATGGTAGTCCTCGTCGATATTCATGTGTTCAGTTAAAAATCTTTTCTACATAAGGTTGAAGATGTCCTTATACTATCAAAGCATTTCCAACGTGGAAAAGAAACAGGATGTCCATGGATATGAAATGAGTTTGAGATTGAATTTGAGTCGGTTTCACGTTGCACTAACGACACACTATGGACAATCGATTCGAAATGACAATTCATGTTCAAGTCTTGAAGTTTTCAATCACCTTCTTTAATATTTTGCTAGTATTCTTTTGACGCAAGTAGTGAGTTTAACTAAAGGGCGTATCAGACCCAGCAACTTTAGAAACAACCATTTTTTGAGCCGACTTTAACGCCGATTTTTCCTCGACGAAAACACCGTAGAGGTTACAATAGACGGATGAAAAAATGGATGAAAGAAGACTAACTTCTGACGCTTATCACTTTTCTTGGCGCGAATAAAATACGCAATGATTAGTGTTAAAATTCCCTTTCATTTGTGTAAAATATCGCATTATTATTTCTATTTTGATCTTTGTTACCACTATTGTCATAACGCCATACGGAAATAAAAACGATTAATTCAAAATTCTTATCATTTAACGGTAAAATAAACGTGGTTAACGATAATATTTCTTCTTCAAATCTCCACTTTAAGCGATTTTTGTGTTCCACCATCTTGGAAATATGACGTATTAAAATAGCGCATCCTGATTGGATGAGTCTGTGGAAAAATTGTGTGTAGGGACAATTTTATCAAGACATCCCTCAAAAAGTTGGGCAAGTTCGGTGCGCGCTATCACACTGGGAGTAGAGACCATTTTTTCCGAAAAATCGGCGCTGAACAGTGGTTGGTTCTAAAATCGCCTATAAACTCGTAGTGTCTGATACGCGCTTAACACAATTTTCTACCAAACAGGTACAGGTGAGGATATATTCCTCCTATCACGTTATTTGAAAGCTATTTTAGCTTAACGCTCTGTAAAATTAGACATTAATTTGCAATATTGTTTTCCAAAAACTTTTTCGTATTTAATAAATGTTTTATTTAAATTCAAAGCACAAAGCTTTATTACGTTAATTTATAAATGCGCAGTAAATAAAATTTGGTGACCTGTTGAGTAATCAAAGGAACCAACCTACAAAATTATTTTAAATAATGTCTGGAATTTAAAAAAAAAAAAAAAAATCTAAGTAATTTTTTCTACATGCCTGTACTAAAATCTTGTAACGGTTTATATTTATATAATTTTAATTTTGAATTATGTAGTTTTAATTATTTATTTTCATCTCACAAAATTTAAACTTGATATGAATATTCTTCTGTAAAGGATTGGAATCAAAAACCACTATTAGAATTTTCCAAAATTAACTTGTTGATTAAAACATCTAAAATAATGTTAACAAGTATTTTCATTTAGCACTGATAGACTAAAATTATATTTTCTTTTCATTTTTGTTTTTCACTTCAATATATTATCCATAAATTTACACACCACATATGTTTATAAGATTTAATTCTGACATCCTTACAAATTTTCCCATTTATTTGCAATTTATTGTATAAACAGAATACGAAAAAAAGAAGAAAAACATAAAAAGCAGCATGATGTCAAACTTAATTTTTCAAATTAGTCACATCTAGTAAACTATTAATGTTTGTGCACATAATTTTCTTGTAAAATGAAATCAAATAAATGCTTAAGATTTTACGTACATACATTTGTTTTATGGTTATTTATAAACAAAATACGGAAGAACAAAACATTATAAAAACCAGTTTAAGGTCTCATTTAATTTTTAAAATAGCCATATCTACTAAAGTTTTAATATCTCTGCATAAAGCATTGATTACATGGATTACATCAAAGTATTTTTTCAGGAAAAAAAAAATAACAAAATTTTACTTGAAATTTTTTATAACGGAAAAATTTCACAAATATATGTAGGAAAATATTAATATAAAGACTTTCGCTACCAAATTAAATATTATAATATTATTTAATATTCCCTTTTCAATCTGCACTTTTGTTAACGATGCAAATAACAGATCTGATTGCAAAACTAGGAAACAGTAAAAACCTAAACGTGTAACCTAAATATGTATTTAGTTTTATATATTGCACATCTGAAACCTTTATTTATAATTCCGGTGAGGACATATTTACCATTAAAAAATTAAATCTATTATTATATTTTATTTCATTATGCAAATGACCACAAATACGTTTGACTTGCTACTTTAATATCTTACAGAATTACTGTTTCCCAAATGAATAACCATAAAAATTTAACAAACTGTAAATGTCGTCTTTTCAACATCATAAATAAAATGCTATTATGAGAACTAGCTTAACAAGTTAATAAAGTAAAATGACGTCAATGATAAATGCATATTTCCCTTGATAGTTAGATCCAACACTTAATTTTGAGATGTGCATATTACTTCAACAGAAAATTAATTTTCTAGTTAGCTGAAATTATCTTAGCTTTGGTTTTAAATTAAAATGTTTCATTTGACTGAAAAATGATAACTTTTATTTTCTCAAAGAATTCTCATTATAAATAAAGTATATAATCACCAATAATTCATTTGTCAGTATGATAAGGCTTCTAATTTTAAATTTTTTTTTTTTTTCGTGTAATTTAATAATTTTCGATTTTAACAAAGGAACTTTAAAGTATATAATATTTTTTTTATTTTTTTTTTATTTTATTACATTTTATTTATATTTTGCGCACGCGTTGTTTAAATTTGTTTTCCTAATTAAACTAGCAGTCTTTGCTCCCTTCAGTGTTCAATATTTCTATATGAATTCTGAAAACTGTATATCTTTATTATTAAAAAAATCTTTAAAAAGTAAAAAAAGAAAAAGAAATCATTGGAATCGGTCAAAACCGCAGTTAATAGGTGCCTGGTACCTGCAGCAGCAGCTTCATCGCCGTAACATGACGACTCTGGGTCTTCAGTGCTTTCAGCAGTGCCCTCCTGCTTTTCTGTCCGCTCACCGTGGATGAAAAGATAAAATCAAAGTGCATATTGCGTACACATAATCAACACGCACACGAAAACTCACCATACTGAGGTAATTTTGAGCAGAGTTAAGCTTTAAAGTGTGTTTTTGTCCTGCCTGCTCCAAAGGGAGAGAATGGGTAATTTCGCAAATTCTCTTTTAATGTGTGTTAAGTACGCATAACCAACCTACACACGAACAATTAGCTCTCCTGAGATAATTTGGAGCAGAGTAACACTTGGAAACGTTTCTTCCCCCTCCGGCCTTAAACGGAGAAAGGAGAAATACGCAAAATAATTTTATAGTGCGTACTGGGTATGCATAACCAATGAACGTATCAAAAATATTTAGAGAAGTGTAAGCTTGGAAAATTGTTTGTTGCCCCTTACTGCTCCAAATTGGGATTGTCTCAATAGTTGGATGCACATAACAAAATCACATACCAAAATTCGTGGCCGCAATTGTTGCAGATTTCTCATGACAAACTTGACGCAAAAGGGGGTTCAATCATTTGCCCCATCTTTGGAAATATCTACAAGAAGATGCAAAATCAATTTAAACCTCTTTTCACCATTTTTTGGTATCGCTCTCGAAAATTAAGATTTTGCGAATTTCCTCCCCAAAAAATAGTTCTCTCACCATCCCTTAAAATTGAAAATTGAAAAATCGCCGAAATTACTTGTTAAATTCAAATCTTGCGTCCTCAAGTGCATTATCTCCACCGTGGTATAATTTGGAACCGAGTTATGTTCGTAAACGTGTTTTTGCCTTCTGCACCCTCCTCCACAGGGAGAAAAGATGGAATTTCGCAAAAACCTGTCCTAGCAGTCGTCAGGGTCTCAAAACCAACCTTCACACCAAAATTTGAGACCCCAGTTCACATAGAATAGCCACGTCCGTGTTTTGTCAGTGAGTCAGTGAGTGAGAATATGAGTGTGTGGATATATATTTTTATTTTTATATATTATAGATATGGATATATTATTTATATATATATATGTATAAATATATATAGAGAGATTTAGATCTAGAATATATTATTTATATAGATAGATAGATATAGATATAGATATAGATAACTATGTAGATATAGAAAAAAGTAGTGCCTTCTTATATACATCATATGCAAAAATCACTGATGCACATTTGGAACGAATGACGTCTTTTGTGACGAATGATCGCCTTATTCTATTTTTTGTTTACAGAAAAATTAAGCTCATTTTACCAGACCTTTTCAACATTTACTGACGTGTTATTTTATACTAAATAAATAAAAAAAAAAATGAAAATTTAATTGGTAAAACATGTCTAACATTGAAAAGAAAACTTGCTTCATTAATTATATAGTTTTCATTTCATTCCCTTACATTTATAATAAGAAATTTTACGTCATTCAATCGAAATCAATGACGACAAAATCATTAATTATGTTTTGTTACCATAGAAACAGCTTCAGATGCATATACCATTTCAGATTGTTCGCTGTTAAATTTAAATTACTGATTCCCAAAAGGACGACTATAGCAATTTAACAAACTGTAAAAGTCTCCTTTACCGCAGCATGAAGAAAAACCCATAATGAAAACGTACGTGCTCAACTCATAAAGGAAAAATGACGTCAATTCTAAGTGTGTTTTCCCACGGCAATACGATCCAGGTCTTAATTTCTGAATAACAAAATTTCTAAAAGAAAAATTAATTGCGTATTCATATTTGAAACTCGTATTCTTATACCGAAAATTCCTCCTTTTTTTTTTTTAATTTGTTTACTTTGCACTTTTTGAATATATATATAAATTTTTCTGTTGGTTGAAATGATTTTCTCTTTTAAGTAAAATTTAATAAAGATACATTATATTGCATGTGAAATTTAAATAACATACGTTTAATTGAAATTATTAAATTATACATATATTTTCATTCATATCAGTTTATCGAGAAAAAGAGTTCCATTTCAAATAATTATACATTAATAACAAATTTAAATGTTTGCTGGATAAATAAAACTTTTAGTTTTGTCTAAAATATTTTGTGTTATTTCCACTTTTCAGAAAAAATAAAAAATAAAAATAACAGACTACAATTTAAATTGCATTTAAATATCTTTTTTTTTTTGTCAATATATCTTGAAATGGGCTTATTTTTTAAAAGTATTTTTTTTTTCCACCTCAATTCAAAACTGAACTAGACATATAAAAAACAGTAATTGTAATTAATTTACATCATGTATTTTTACATTTTTATAATTCATGAATATTTTCGACGGCATGTTTTTGATGGATATACGCATTTTGAGATGTCCTGAAAACTATTTGACCGTTTTTAAAATATGCCTGTCTGTGTGTTAGTGTGTGTGTGTATAATTCATTTTGTGAACGCTATATCTCACAAATTAACCAACGAAGTTTCACCAAACATAGTATTTAGTTGGACCTTAATCTGAACTGCATTTTTAAATAAATCGTTTAACAAGTGGCGATGTCAGTTAATTTTTCCTATTTCTTAACATGGCAACGACAAAATTTTTTATAAATGTACATAATGGAAGTTATTTTTTATGAATGGTTGTAAAATTAAAATGAGTTATTGACAATAGAATAAATGAAATAGAAGTTAATGAAAAAAAAAAAAAGATGCATTTTTTATGATGCTAGAACGAAATTGGTTTTCGTTCGGCATTTAGTGTTATGCTTCTATGAGATAAAAATCGTCTGCGGTCATCATGGAAAATAGTTTTAATAAAAACAATTTAATAGGTGATTTGTATTGCATGAATTTGTATAAGATAACACAGAGGAAAGTCTTGTGGTAGTCACAACATACTAAAAGCATTGTATAACAAAATTTTCTAAAAATTTAATGATCGTTTTTTATTTTTACGGCTATGTGTATAAATTTCTTTTTTCCTTGTAAATTTCTTTTTATTTTATTTTTTTATTTAGGATTTTCTTCAATAAAGGCATGTTATGAAGACAAAATTAAAATTTTATTTGCTTCAAATGCATTCAAACACATTTATTTATTACATCTGTATTTAAATAAATATGCATTTATTGAGTAGATTTGTGTATTTTATCTGTTTCTAAACGTTCACTACGGACCGTATTAAAATTAACACTTAATTAATAACAACAAAACCAATGAAATTAGTATAATAAAAATCCTTTAATCAAGTTATTTTTTCTGTTATTAACACTAAAATTTAAATAGAATATAATTATTATCATTGCATCATAAAAATTGGACGTTATTCTAAATATTACTAAATGCTGTAGCATGTCAATTTTCATTTCACATTCATTTTAGAAATTTTTATGTAAATTTGGCAGGAGCTCAGTTATTGAAATGTTGTTAAAATAATGTATTTTAAATAACTTTGCATCATTGTTTTAATGTATGTTGATATTCATAGTTGACTATTTGTTGATACATGAAAAGAATACATTATAGCGTTAAAAAAATACATTGGATCGTAAATATTTTTTGAACCGGATTAACAATCTTTATTCCATTGTGAATAAAACCTAGGCTACATTTTAAAACAATGTATCAAGTGAATGTAAAGACCAGGAGCCAAAACTTGCCAATTTGTAATCTTTAATCAACAATTAACTTTTATTTACACGATAGGCTAAAGATATCTGCCACATTTTTAAATTTAATGTGAGCGCAGCGCGTACTACACTCATGTTTGTGAAAATTGCAACACCATGAAGGTATTTGCAAATTGAACCAAAATTACAGGAAATGTAAACTGAGGTGAGGCATGCAAATGATTAGAATTACAAAGCGATTGCGCATGCGTGGAACGAGAACCGACTTCTTATCAGTCGCTTGTTCTAGGTATATAAAAGGCTATAAAGGCGCGTTGAAATCTGTTTATCGTCCTCTGTCAGCGGTAAACGTTTCATTGTTGGTCAATATGCCTCGTAAAAAGGGGAGGGTGCCATACCAACAACTAAAGGAATTTGTACCAGTTCGCATCGTTGGTATACGAGAGGGTGGATTTTCGTACAGAGAAATCGCAGTCCGCACGCTGTGTAATGCCATAACAGTGATGCGTGTTTGGAAGAAATGGACATAGTAGAATCAAACAAGCCGAAAACCTGGCAGTGGGGTACGCATTGCATCAATGGCAGGAGATGACAGACACCTCATCCGCATGGCTGTGACGGGCAGTACAGCGTCCTCTCGTGTGTTAGCACAACGTTGGAGCACGAGTACAGGTGTTTTGTTATCTAGCTTTACGGTTCGTCACCGTTTGCTGCACAAAAGCCTAGTATCATGGTGTTGGGAGCTATTGTGTATAATTGTTGATCCCATCTACTGTACATTGCGGCTAACCTCAACAGTGATCGCTACATAAGCGAAATTTTGGAGCCAGAGGTTCTTCCCATTCTTCGACGCATTCCGAGTGCTGCATTTCAGCAGGATAATGCCCGTGCACATGTTTCTCAGACTGCACACACCTTATTCAGTGCACAACAGGTTTCTCTTCTTCCATGGCCTGCTTATTTCCCGGATATGTCACCCATCGAGCAGGTCTAGGATTTCATTGGTCAGCGACTCGCTCCTACAACTGGTGGAGGGCACAGTAAAATTGAACTTTAGCGTTAAGTCGAAGCCATCTCGAATGCCATTCCTCCGGATAACATTCAGAACCTGAAAATTGCCATGACGTGTACAGGCTCTCATCGCTCAGCGTAGCGGACACACAAAGTACTGATTTCAGATATTCTTTTTGTATTTTTTTTTTTTTTTTGACTTGCACATTGATTGTTTATTTGAACCGCTATCAGTAATATAATGAATACATTTCATTAATTTCTGATAATCCTTTCACAGTGTTGCAATGTTCACAAACATAAGTGTATAATTTTTCTTATACAATGAAAAATTTTATTTAAGAATTTAAAACTTTAGTTCATAATTTAGCTTTTAGTTGGTGTTGTACTATTAAAACAGCAAGGAAAAAAAATGGGAACCATGCAGTTGTAAATTACTTTTTCTTATGGTGCAACAATACTAAAAAATTGATGGAAATGTATTTCAGGTTGTTCTGTGTGTTTTTAATATAGGATTATATCTATATGCAGCATATGGTGTGTACATAATCTTCCGATGGTATACAGGGATACCAATATTTAAACCATAACATTATTTTTTATTGTAAATGGAAGTGCTTTACTATGATATTTTACCATGTTCAGGAAAGCTGCTCAGAAATTGAAATTAATTCCTCATAGCCATATGGTAAATAATGTATTTTTCTAAACTAAATATCCCTCGTTTCATTTTTTGTATATTTTTACGTTTTGAGGCTTACTGAATACAGAAGTCAAGTTTTTAACGCTTGATCACTTAGAGCAAATTAAAAACAAATAATTTTAGGCGATCCATATGTTGTATTTTGAAGTTATAATACATTTGTTACTAGAAAATTTTGATCAAGAATGATAAGTTTCAAGAGATGTTGCGTGTGAAAGTTGTCTGAATAATTTTAAATGAACTTTTGAATTTAGTAACAGATTTGAATTCTACATAAATGTAGGTATAATAATGAGTTGGACGGTAGCCCCCTCACACTGAATTATTCGTCAAATAAATCTGTTCCTAAGCCTAATTTGAATTGTTTTAACATAGATTTACATAACAGTAGTAGTTATCTTATTCCTTAATCTCCAATCTGTATTTATAGTATTAAATTTCAGAGTAATACAAAGGCGTGTGAGTGACGCACCAGATTATTATTATTTTTTTACTCCACTACAATATTTAAATATGAACCTCTTATAGCTCGAACCACATTCAAACATCAATCTAATTCAATCAACGTGCTTGCCAACATTGATATGGAAGAGAGTGAACTACACGCGTTATTTGGTATTCAATATTTCATTGTCAGACACAGGGGGAAAAAACACTTTGTCTTTGTGCACTTAATACTGTTTTGTTAAGTAAATATTTGCCGAGTGATAATCTTAATCTTTATGTTGGTTATAAATAAATAAGTTGATGATAGAAATTAGCAATCAAACTGAATATATATATATATATATATATATATATGAAAAATGTGATGTATACATCAATAATTTTGTTGCCGACTGTAGCACCCTCCAAGGAAAGAACTTTTGAACTATTTTTTTATTTTTTTATTCCAAACTTCTCAATGTAAAAAGCATTATAGAACAGAAGTATGCTTCTTATACAGTTATTCATTGAATTGACATTAAAATTTAAAGTGTCAGGGACTTTTGGTCTACCTTGTAAACATTACATTAGTTAATTTAATAACGATTTTATGATAAATTTCTGTAGGAGAAGAGCTGCAATCCTCACAACCACCATTGAATATTTGTTTTATTTACCTACTACGGATTTATTAATAGTACAGAAAATAAATGCATATCCACATCCAAAATGAATCCGATTTATATAATGCTTAACCTATAGAAAATATTTTGTTTAGTTATGTATTGTTTATTTTATAAAATTCTACATTGTACACTTATGGAGTTAAGTGTGTATTTCCTTGGCTTCCTGTAACAAAGAATTTACAGATCAACTTCTTAGGCCAAACACTATTATTATTTTTATCCCGTGCAAACAATCAATATATATATAAAAGGTAACAAAACCACTTTAAAACACGTATATACAATATTTTTATTAAAAACTACACAAAGCTTTTCGCTATCATAATAATAGCATCATCAGGTGTAATTACGTTACATAGAAACTAGCAATATATAAATAAAGAAGTTCAAATGGTTTAAAGTTACGGTTACAATAAAAATTTTAATTTACAGTTACCATAAAAATTATTATTTTCAGTATTTTTTCTCTATGAGCACAACGCGTGCCAAATTTTATGAAGTGATGCAGCGTCCTTGGAGTTAATAACTTTATTGTATTTGATAATATTTACGGCTTCTGTTATTAGCAGGTCTTGAAAGTCTCGAGGGGCTGGAATAATTTCGGATTGGGTCCACATAGGAATAGCATCGGGGTGTTCGTAAAGAAAGTCTACTAGAATTGAACTTTTTTTCTCTTTAACATTCCGAATGTGTTCAGTAATTCTTGCTTTAAGTGTGCGACGTGTTTGCCCAATGTAGTAAAACAGTTCACTATTATATTTGATAGGGATTTTATAAACCCCTCCAGAAGGTCTGTTGATATCTCTGTCATTAACAACTAAGTTTTTAATGGTACAGGGGTAGGCCTATATATATATATATATCTTTTTTGGTGGTGTTATTGGGGGTAGCTTGTTGTAAATATTTAGTAATTTGCATACAACAAGACAGAAATAACACCTACTTTACATGCAACATTCATTCTGCTCCCTTGAAAACGTAATGAATTTGCATGTTTCCATTTATGAATGTTTTATAGTCGCAATCTCTTTTTGAATTTTTCTGTTTTATCTTTTTCAATGTTTCTTGTTTTCATCTATTCAATGTTTGAAAAGGTTTTCAATATATATATATATATATATACATAATGGTTTAGAGTCATTTAGAAAATATTAATCTCTTGGGATCATTTAAAGATATTATGCTATTTTTTCAAAATAATTCCGTTTAATGTGTTTCTAATGGTTGTTTTTATATAGAGAATTAAGAAGATCTGTTTGATTTGTAGGCGATTTAAAATGCAAATATAAGAAAAATTTTAAATGAGAAAATAACTGTTTCATTTCGATTTTTTAAATGAAATATAAATGTAGTGTTTATGTTCACTTTCATTTTAAGAAAACACATGCACAAGGATATGTAGAATTTATTTCGTTTCATAACCACTTTAAAATACGTTTAAAATATTATAAAAAGTAAGTTATAAGTAACACATAAGCTTTTTTATTGAGCAATTGCGACTGAATTTTAATTGTTTACTCAATATGCGTTTGTACTCGTATATAAGCTGTAAACACTTTAAATATAAATTGAAGAAAATAAAAAATGCATTTTTTGAATTTCATGAAAAGTATCATATAATGTCCATCGGGATTTCTGTGCAATATATTTCTATTTTCAGCATCTCCTATAATATTAAAATCTGCACGCGTGTGTCTGTGTGTGTGTCTGTCTGTGAGAAACGGCTTGAAACAGCAAAGGCTCCGCCGCTAATGGTTGCACGGACTTCGAACAGGTACCGTCGGACAGAGAATTTATCGCAGATCTATGTTATCTAATTTGCTAAACGATGCGACCCTAATTAGCGGAGATATTAATTAAAATGTTGACCCATGTCAAATCAAAAAACGATTCAAAATCGCAGCCGACCGCCATTTTGTTACAGAACAGCCTACCTCAAAAGAAAAAGCAAAGAGAGAAAATTTCGTGGCTTTTTGTAAAGCGATCCTGCTCGAACGGTTCGAGATACCGAAATACACCTCCACCAACAGAAAGAGCATTTATGACCGATTCTTACGGTGCATTTTTTTTTTTTTTTTTTTTTTTTTTTTTTTTTTTTTTTTTTAAATACGGATTTTTTATATTTTTAAAAAAAGTTTTAAAAAGGGTCGAAAAATTTCTCTTTTTCGCGATCGTCTTTTTTGAAACGCCCTGTACGACCGAGTAACTGTTCCATTTTTTAACAACTGGTATATAAAGAAAGGCCATTTAATCCTCTTTCGAACCATATAAACATTTTTACAAAATATGGATTAGCGATCCATATTTTTGGATTTTACGAAACATCGATTTTTTCAGAAAACATTTTATAACTCAAAAGCGTTTAGAGATAAATCATTTCTTTTTTTTTTTATATAGATCTCGCTTCCATAATTCAATTTCCAAAAGATTGAGAGAAAATTTCAAAAACTGAATGAGTTATAATTTTTTTTTAAATTTTAGCCATTAAACCCATTCGAATTGAATACGCGACCTTCCTTCGATGAGATTGTATTTCGTGTTCATTGCCGCTTTTCGTTACCATGGGAACCACTTCAAGGAAGAGAGGTGTTTGCTCGGAAACGAAAAAAAAAAAAAAAACACCTGCCGTTGATAATCAGATGTACTTTAAGTGGGATAAAAAATTACAATTTTCTATTTTCTTGAATTTTTAGAATTAGCACACGACACTTGGTATATAATCTTAACACCACAAAATAAACTTGCAGTTCAAATTTCATCGATTTTCGCCAATAAACAAAAGGTTTACATTTTAATTCCAAATTAAATTTTATTCTAATACGCGTATTTCAATTTCTAATTATGATTAAATTATTTTTAATACATCATTCGAAATATATCTTAAATTTCTTTTATATTATCGAAAGTTTTCACCAGATTTACACGTTTTGAGGTGTCCCGCATCAGTTTTCTTTTGTATTTCAGCTACTAATTAAAGTAATTTCATAAGTAATACATCATTAGAAAGCTTTGTTGATTTGGAATCGAACTGTACATTACAGAAATTTCTACCGCAAGATGGCGCTTTAATATTTTAAAATTTCAATTTATAATTACAATTAAATTATGTTTAATGCATCATTTGAAAGATATTTTAATGTTTTTTTTTTATATTATCGAAAGTTTTCACCTGATTTACACGTTTTGAGGTGTCCTGATTAGGTTTTCTTTTGCACCTCAGCTAATTGAGTTAGACCATTCAAAATTGGTATACGTAGGTTAATTAGGAGGAGCTGAAAGGGTGGGGAAGAAATAGGTGTATACCGTGGGCTATGCGCGCGAAATTTCACCCGATTTACACGTTTTGAGGGCTCCTGATTAGGTTTTCATTTGTACCTCAGCTACTAATTAAAATAATTTCATAAGTAGTACATCATCAGAACGCTTTTTTCATTTGGAATCGAACAGTGAAATATAGAAATTCGTACCGCCAGATGGCGCTGTAATATTTTCAAATTTCAAGATTTCAATTTCTAATTAGAATTAAATTATTTTTAATACATCATTCGAAAGATATCTTAAATTTCTTTTATATTATCGAAAGTTTTCACCAGATTTACACGTTTTGAGGTGTCCCGCATCAGTTTTCTTTTGTATTTCAGCTACTAATTAAAGTAATTTCAGAAGTAATACATCATTAGAAAGCTTTGTTGATTTGGAATCGAACTGTACATTACAGAAATTTCTACCGCAAGATGGCGCTTTAATATTTTAAAATTTCAATTTCTAATTACAATTAAATTATGTTTAATGCATCATTTGAAAGATATTTTAATGTTTTTTTTTTATATTATCGAAGGTTTTCACCTGATTTACACGTTTTGAGGTGTCCTGATTAGGTTTTCTTTTGCACCTCAGCTAATTGAGTTAGACCATTCAAAATTGGTATACGTAGGTTAATTAGGAGGAGCTGAAAGGGTGGGGAAGAAATAGGTGTATACCGTGGGCTATGCGCGCGAGATTTCACCCGATTTACACGTTTTGAGGGCTCCTGATTAGGTTTTCATTTGTACCTCAGCTACTAATTAAAATAATTTCATAAGTAGTACATCATCAGAACGCTTTTTTCATTTGGAATCGAACAGTGAAATATAGAAATTCGTACCGCCAGATGGCGCTGTAATATATTCAAATTTCAAGATTTCAATTTCTAATTAGAATTAAATTATTTTTAATACATCTTTCGAAAGATATTTTAAAGTTCTTTTAAATTATCGAAAGTTTTCATCAGATTTACACGTTTTGAGGTGTCCTGAATCAGTTTTCTTTTATGGCGCTGTAATATTTTCAAATCTCAATATTTCAATTTCTAATTATGATTTTTTTTTTAATGCATCATTCGAAAGATATTTTAAAGTTCTTTTATATTATCGAAACTTTTCACCAGATTTACACGTTTTGAGGTGTCCTGAATTAGTTTTCTTTTGTATCTCAGCTACTAATTAAAATAATTTCATAAGTAATACACCATAAGAAAGCTTTTTTGAATTGGAATCGAACAGTGGAGTACAGAAATTTCTACCGCCAGATGGCGCTGTAATATTTTCAAATTTCTATATTTGAATTTCTAATTATGATTAAATTATTTTTAATACATCATTCGAAAGATATTTTAAAGTTCTTTTAAATTACCGAAAGTTTTCACCACATTTACACGTTTTGAGGTTTCCTGATTACGTTTTCTTTTGCATCTCAGCCAAATGAGTTAGATCGTTCAAAATTGGTATACGTAGGTTTATTTAGTGAGCCTGAAAGGGTGGAGAAGAAATAGGCGTGCACCGCATGCCTATCCCGTAAGTTGTGCGCGCGCAGCGCGCACGGGACTGCGCTGCCGAAGGCAGTGGGGACCCGGTCCAACTTTTTAACCGATGACAAATGATTTTTTTTTCTTTTCTTTTCTTAAGAATAAAATTTTTTCTTGAGAGAGAATATGTGCGCGCAGAGCGCGTATACCTTAACACGTGCGCGCGCAGCGCGCATAGGTCTTCGCTGCCGAAGGCAGTGGGAATCCAGCGTGAGTTTTTACCCGATCAGAAATGATTTTTTTTAGGGGGCACGAAGTGTCAGGGAAGGAATACGCGCGTGCGGTGCGTGTATCCTTTAACTTGTGCGCGCACGGGACGCGCACGGGACTGCCGAAGGCAGTGGGGAACCGGTCCGAATTTGTACCCGATGAGAAATGATTTTTTTTATTTACTTAAAATTTGACTTGAGAAGGAATATGTGCGCGCAGCGCACGTATACCTGTTGTAAAATTTGTACCCTTTCCGTGTTGATTCTCAAATTTAAATTTAAATTCATTCACTACGTAAATATAATTTAAATAATTTACTTTATAATCTTTAAAGTTTAAATTATTAATTAAATGAATTATAGCGTTTAGTGCTATTATCTTTTTGATACTGCCATTGAGTTGAAGATATATTAAAATTAAAAAGCTTAATGATAATTACTTTTAGTTAAAAGTTATATTCCTTATTAGTATATTTATGTTTAAGTCATTTGAAATAACTTTAATTTACTTACCTCATATTTAAAAGCATATTTTGTTAGAATTAACTTAAAGAAAATATGTTTAAATCCTTTCACGGATTGCTCAGTGTTTTATCGCTACCTTGCAAGGAGATGTAATATTTTTTCAACTGCAGAGTCTTTTTGCTTAGCCCATAGATGGCGGCAGACTCGCAGCGTCGTGTTGCTATAGTTATGGGAGGCGTTCCGATTCTACAGCATCAAGTAGCTGCTACTTTGAATCCGTTTTGCGGCTATAAAAGGAGGTAAGAAATATGTAATCACTCTCTGAAGCCCTTAATCTCTTAAGCTTTTATGTTTTTTCAGTTTAGCTCAAAGTCATGAGCTGGTATTTCGATATAATTATAAACTGTTTAGTTTTATTATGATTGTAAATTACGTTTTTGTGACTTGATATTTTCAATGATACGTTTAGTGTATCTAGTTATGTCACAATGAAAAGTCGTTTTCTATTTGAACTCTATATGGCAGTATTTTAAGGGTATTTAACCTTTCGTCAGCAAGATATATATTCTACAATTGTTTCAGCTGATTTAATGTTATTCATCATTTTGTTTCAACTTTAATAAACTGTTTTAATTAAACTTTTGTCTTCAATGAATGCCACACATTTTTATCATTTTTTATAGTTTATTAGAGCTGAGCAACTATCATTTCACTGCTAACTCTGCAAATTTAACATATGTGAAAATTGATTTTTTTCACAATAAGTGGTTATGGGCAATTTGGCTCGTTGTCAGCTCATTGCATTTAAAATTTTGATAATAGTTCTTATGGCATTCTAGTTGTTTGAAGATAAGAAATTGAAATGGCAGTGAGTTTAAACCCCACGGTTGAAAAATTACGGATGAATAATTATATTACGTGGGTCAAGGACATTAAATTTATTTTAATTGAAAGAAACTGCTGGAATATAATATGTAAAAAAGAAAAACTGCCTGTTGAAGATGCTGAGGCCGGAATAACTTCAAAACAAGTGGAAGATTTTAAATCACGTAGTCGAGTTGCATTATCAACGATTTATCTGAATACATCGCCTGAAGTCAGAAGCATTATTGAAAATTGTGATTGTGCTATTGATGCCTGGGAGACTTTGAAGAAGACCTTTATATCAGACTCAAGAGCTCATCATATGGGACTGTTTACAGAGTTCATTAATTGTAGAATGTCTGAGAATGAAACAGTGAATTCTTTTGTAACCCGGTTATCAAGAATACTGGACCAGCTGCGTGAAATTGGCCATGCTATGGAAGATGTGTATTGCTGTTTCCAGCTCTTGCAACATTTACCATCCAAGTTTGAATCTGCAGTGCAATATTTGTTGCGTTGGAAGAACGACCAGTTCAAGTTCCAGAGTATTGTGTCCGAGTTAACAGCGGAGGAATCGCGTCTACAGCTTCGAGAAGGTGATATTAAGAAAGATGCCAATAACAGTGTTCAGATACAGAACGTCCAGCACAAAGGTAAAAAACCTTTAACTTGTTTTAAGTGTGGCCGTATTGGCCACTTAAAGAAAAACTGTTTTTTGAATAGTAATGTTAAATTTAAACCTAGAAATTTAAAGTATAACTCCAACGGTCGTGACAAATGCAAATCTCCCCCCTCCTACTACATAGCTCAAGCTAATTTTAGTAATTTAAGTGATGATGACAGCTTTATTTTTGATACCGCTGCTTCAAATCATTTTCTAAAAAATTTAGAGCTTTTTGAGCATTGTACTTCTGTTGAGGGAGAGGAGCTTTTTGTCGTGATCGATGGTATTAGTTTTCCTATTACTGCTAAAGGAACTGTTAAGTTGAATTTTGGTAAAAATGTATTGTATTTAAAAGATGTGTTATATTCCCCAAAGTTACGGAAAAATTTAATATCAGGTTCTAAATTAGATGTGAACGGTGCCACATACACTGGCGGTAAGGGTCGAGTGTTGGTGTTCGGTAAAGATAAAAAACATATTTTTACTGCTAAAATTAAAGACGGTGTTTACTATTTATATCCTAATGTTTCTAAAATTAAAAAGGGGAGTAAAGTGAATGGGGGGCACCCAGAAAATCCTTCAGCTTCCCTTGCAAAAGTTAATGAAATTGGGTATTGGCATGCTCGTTTTGGGCATGTAAGTCCTGATACTATAGTAAATACTAGCAAGAAGAACGGGGTAAGGGGCCTTCCTAAACTTAAGTTCAAGAAATTTTTTTGTGAACCTTGTAGGATTAGTAAACAAAACCGTGTGTCTTTTAAATCATCCGATGTTCATGGCGTTAAATCACCGTTAGAGAAAGTATTTATGGACGTCTGGGGCCCAATTAAGGTAACTGGTAAAAATGGGGAAAGGTTCTTTTTGTCCATTATTGATGGATTTTCTAAAAGGGTTGCTGTTTATCCTTTAAAGGATAAGTCTCAGGTTTTTGGTGTATTCGAGAGACACATTGCACGGGCAGAACGTAGTTTGAATAAAAAATTGAAAGCTATTCGTAAGGATAATGGTTCCGAATTTGTAAATGACAATTTCAAATCATTTTGTAGTAAAAATGGAGTTGTTCATGAGTTAACTAATACGTTCACACCTGAGCAAAATGGGTTAAGTGAGCGGTTTAATCAAACTTCTTTAAATTGTGTTAGAGCTATTATCACGGATAGTGGTTTGCCTTTTTCTTTCTGGCCCGATGCAATGTTGTATTTCGCGTACACTTGGAACCGTTTAATCCATAGGGGACAAACTAAGACTCCTTTTGAGTTATATACTGGGTTTAAACCATCCGTAAGACACCTGAAGCCGTTTGGGTTAATTTCGTATGTAGGGATCCCAAAACAGCATAGAAACCATAAGCTTGAACCTAAGGCTAAAAAAGGAGTACTGATAGGTTATTCATTAAAGACTAAGGGGTATAAAATTTGGTTGGAGGATGAGGATAAAATAGTTGAAACTATAAACGTAACGTTCTCTGATCAGCTATTTAGTAAATGCAGTGGAGCGGTGATGGGCACCTCACTGGAGGAATTGGACTTACTTCCGGAAAGTCCAGTTGATTGTCAAGCTTCCGATCCTGTTGACATTGTTTTCGGAGGTGGGCCCGATGATTCTAGTGACGAGTCCGTCGATGAAACTCCTATAGATAAATCTTCTCTTAAACCTCTTTCTTCAATTACTTGGAATAGAAAACCCGTACCCAGAAAAATGAGTGATAGAGTTGACATCTTCTATTACCCGGATAACACTAAAACTAGATTGAGATCAATGAACGATGTCAAGCAATATTGTGAGAAAAATAATTTAATTTTTGACTCTAATTTTTTTGATTTCTCTGGTAGTAATAAGTTCGAGGGGGTAGTTGATCAGCAAAACTCGAATAACCCAACTTCAAGTTTAACTCATAAGAAATCATGACTAGTTATCCCTGTACCTAAAACATATAATCAGGCCGTTAAATCTTCAGAACGTGTTGAATGGAAAAATGCCATGGATGATGAGATAAATAATATGAAAACCCGTAAAGTTTGACATCTGGTTAATTTACCGGAGGGGAAAAAAGTTTTGGGAAATAGATGGGTATACGCCATTAAAAGAGATGAGCTAGGAAACGTTGCCCGCTTTAAAGCGAGGCTCGTGGCCCAGGGCTTTCATCAGATAAAGGGGGACACTTATGACGAGACGTTTTCACCCGTCGTTAATTTCTCAGTAATACGTTTCTTTTTTTCATTATTGGTCTCATGTTATAAATGGCATAACGTTCAATGCGATATAAAATGTGCTTATCTTTATGCACCTTTAAAAGAAGAAATTTATATGTCTCAGCCAAAAGGATATGTTGTAAAGGGAGGGGAAAATCTTGTTTGTAAACTAGACAAAGCGTTATATGGCCTTCATCAAAGTGGTCGGCTCTGGTATTATGAGTTAAATAAAGTACTATTAGATTTAGGGTTTAATAAATTTAACTGATGTAATTGTTCATATTATTTTGAAAATTATATTGTTTTATTAGTTTATGTAGATGATTTAGTTTTGTTTGGTAAAAATCAATTTCAAATAGACAAAATTCTTAATTTATTAAAATGTAAATTTGATATAAAAATTTTAGGTAAAACCAAGAAATTACTTGGTGTAGAATTTAATTATGAAAATGATTCAGTACAAATTTTTTAGGAATTATATATTAATGAAGTGTATGACAGGTTTAAGTCGTTTAACATCCCTTTCTGTTCGTTACCTATTGTAAAAGGCATTAAGTATTCGAAAAAAGATTGTCCTACTAATCAAAATGAAATTGATGAAATGTCTAGATTTCCATATCGGAATATCTTAGGATGTCTATCTTTCATTGCAAACAGGACACGACCTGATATTGCCTACGCAGTTAATATATTCAGTCAATTTCAAAATTCGCCGGGGTTTAATCATTGGAATGGGTTAATTAAATTGCTTGGGTATGTTTCGTGTACTCGAGATTTGAAATTAAATTTGAATTGTTTTAATCCATGTTTAACTGCTTTCTCTGACGCTGATTTCGCGATGAATAGAGATGACTTTGTATCAATGGGGGGACAAATTTTATTTTTGGATAATAGCCCTATTTCTTGGAAAACTTTTAAGCAAAAAAGTGTTTGCCTTTCAACCATGGAAAGCGAATTTGTATCCATGTGTGACGGGGTTAAAGAATTAATGTGGTTTGATAATATATTACGAGATTGTATTGATTTTAAATTAATTTCTATTTCATATGAACCACCAATACATTTTGCTGATAACCAAGCGGCTATTAATTTTACGAGATCTCCTATAGAGAATAACAAATCGAAACATATTAATGTAAAATTATTTTTCATCCGTGAATGGTTATTTGAGGAACGGTTTGATTTAAAATATGTAAATACTAAAGATAACTTTTCCGACCCCTTCACAAAGCCCCTTACTAAAGGTGATATGGCTAAATTTGTAAATAAGGTATTTATTAAGTAAATGTACATAGAGTAAATTTAAAATATTTTTGAACGTATAATATATATTTAAATTTTTTGAAATTGAAAAATGTTTTTTAGAGGGATATGTATGCATTTTCTTGGTGGGTTTTTTCTGCGTTTTCCATTGTGTACTGATGTATGGTTTAGTTTAACTTTTGTATGAGAGAAATTCGTAGCGCTACGTGTAATTGGTTATGTGTATGTTATGTAAATGTTTCATATATTTGTGAATATCATCGTTTTCTTATTTTGACAATGGGGAATGGGGGAAAAAAGGTTTCCTTGAAATGCTGTGCATATTTGCTCTGTATTAATATCTTGTTCTTTCTTTTAGTAGATGTGTATAGTAAATTGATAATGCTACTGATTTTTTTTGAAATTGTGAGTTGGACTCGTGGACTTACCATATGATTTACAAGATTGACAAACCTTCTAGCTTTGTGTGAAGTATATTCTGTAGAAGACATATGTGAATCTCTCATCAAGTCACTAAATATTCAAGGATTTTTTTTTTTTTATTACTTTTCTAATAAAGTTTATATTGTAATTGCTGACGTTTGTGTTTGTCGAATCAACACGGTGGGGGGCCTTGTTGTAAAATTTGTACCCTTTCCGTGTTGATTCTCAAATTTAAATTTAAATTCATTCACTACGTAAATATAATTTAAATAATTTACTTTATAATCTTTAAAGTTTAAATTATTAATTAAATGAATTATAGTTAGTGCTATTATCTTTTTGATACTGCCATTGAGTTGAAGATATATTAAAATTAAAAAGCTTAATGATAATTACTTTTAGTTAAAAGTTATATTCCTTATTAGTATATTTATGTTTAAGTCATTTGAAATAACTTTAATTTACTTACCTCATATTTAAAAGCATATTTTGTTAGAATTAACTTAAAGAAAATATGTTTAAATCCTTTCACGGATTGCTCAGTGTTTTATCGCTACCTTGCAAGGAGATGTAATATTTTTTCAACTGCAGAGTCTTTTTGCTTAGCCCATAGATGGCGGCAGACTCGCAGCGTCGTGTTGCTATAGTTATGGGAGGCGTTCCGATTCTACAGCATCAAGTAGCTGCTACTTTGAATCCGTTTTGCGGCTATAAAAGGAGGTAAGAAATATGTAATCACTCTCTGAAGCCCTTAATCTCTTAAGCTTTTATGTTTTTTCAGTTTAGCTCAAAGTCATGAGCTGGTATTTCGATATAATTATAAACTGTTTAGTTTTATTATGATTGTAAATTACGTTTTTGTGACTTGATATTTTCAATGATACGTTTAGTGTATCTAGTTATGTCACAATGAAAAGTCGTTTTCTATTTGAACTCTATATGGCAGTATTTTAAGGGTATTTAACCTTTCGTCAGCAAGATATATATTCTACAATTGTTTCAGCTGATTTAATGTTATTCATCATTTTGTTTCAACTTTAATAAACTGTTTTAATTAAACTTTTGTCTTCAATGAATGCCACACATTTTTATCATTTTTTATAGTTTATTAGAGCTGAGCAACTATCATTTCACTGCTAACTCTGCAAATTTAACATATGTGAAAATTGATTTTTTTCACAATAATACCTTCTTACGTGCGTGCGCAGCGCGCATGGGTCGGCGCTGCCGAAGGCAGTGGGGACCCGGTGTGAGTTTTTACTCGATCAGAAATGAATTTTTTTTAGGGGGCACGAAGGGTCAGGGAAGGAATACGCGCGTGCAGCGTGCACTGGACTGCGCTGCCGAAGGCAGTGGGGACCCGGGCCGACTTTTTACCCAATCGGAAATGATTTTTTTTTTAATTTATTTTAACACTAAAAGTTACTTTTAGTGATTGATTTGAAAATACTGAACCGTTAGCGGGCGAAGCTCGCTAGTACGATAATAAACTCACAATTGAAGTAACCTTAGAGAATTAGTAGAAACTTAAGTTTAAAAAATAAATGTTATTAGAATTCACATATTTTAATCACAGTGCATAAAAAACAGCTTATGTTAAATACTAACTAAAATTCCATAACACTAATTAATCATTGCATTTATCTTCATGAATTTATTCCTAAAACAATTAAAATAAATATATACATTTTTTAATTCTTTAGAAATATTTACTCTGTATAACCTTTGAAATGAAATATATATATATATATATATATTGTTACAAAATTGTAAATAATTGTGTTTATTTTTGTATAAATTCTTTCAAAGAGGCTTAGTAAGTTGATAAAGTGCTAATTTTGTGCATTTCTAGTCGTTTTAGCGTTGAAATAGCCTTAATTTCCCTTAAAAACGCATTAAAAAGCCCCAATAAGGCAGGTAAGGGATTTGGCGCCAAATTTGGCGACTTTTTCTCACCTTGGCGATTTTTTCGGCGACCTTGGCGATAAAATCCTTATTAGGGATATACCAAATATGGAAGCTGTAAGTTGATTGGTTGACCACTTTCTAGAGTTTTCTCGAAAAATCTGGGTTCCATGGAACAGTATATAAGAAGCGCTTTCTCGCCAAGGCAGTTAGTTCAGTTCAGTCTGTGATCAGAGTCGGTCAGCTTGCATTGAGCCTCTTCGAAATTTGCTTGCTTTAAGTGTTATTGCTATACAGTTTGTATTGTGGATTCGCTATTGACAGCTGTTGTTTAAGCTGTGTTTACTGGTCGAATTGAAGCTGATACTTGGTTTATAGATCTGTATTTTTCTGGAACTTTCTGTGAATAAATTACTGAATTTTGGTACGTTTGACCTTTCATTCTCGGACAACTCACGAACCCCCAAGTACGCAACATTTCTGGTGTCAGAAGCGGGGATTGTCTGTGAATGGTGATAACTAGGGCTATGGAGCAAGAGATGAAAAAACTTCTAGAAAGCTTAGCTACTCATAAAAAGTGTAATCTTTCTCAAAATATTAATAATACAAAAAAAAAAAAAAATAGGAATACGAATGTAAACTTAAGGCTAATAAACTTGATAAGACATATAATAACTTTTTTATTAAATAGTAAATTCTAATTTTTCTGACATACAAAGGATTATGTTTCAAAACTAGTTGGCGTAGGTGGACTCTGCTCAGTACCCCATCATATATATGTTCTTATAAATTTCTAGTACAGGACAGTCTCTTAACATGATTATCCTGTTAAGAAAAATGAATTTGACCAAACGCTTGACACAGTGACAGAATGAAATCTCCGCCTAATAGGCTATCCACCGTTTACTTCGATTTATTATATTCTAATCTATTAATTTATTTTATTCGGCTCAATTTCATAGTTCAGTTTTCATTCTACTATTTCCAATACAACAATTCTCAAAATGTATATTTATATGGAAAATTTTCAATTTTGTTTTGTTAATAAAATACTTACGAAATTTCATTAATAGAATAATTGTAGTCAATCATGTTCAAACAAGTATTATAAATGTTACGAGTATTATGAAGTTGTCTGATATGTTTAAAATGCTCAAAATGGACGTTTATGCTCAAGTTTGCTCTATTCTGCCATTATAAGTAAATCGTAAATTCCAAATAACTTACGAATTTTTTAAACTGGAAAATTCATTGCCTATGATATTCATGCCAGTATCTTAAATATTATTTCAAAAGTGGTCTGACATCTTTGCGATGGAAATATCCCTCAAAAATGACGTTTATGTAAAATTTTGCCGTATTCTGCCTTGTTAAAAAATTCGTAATTTATATTAACTTACGAAATTTTTATATTCGGAAATTCATAGTCAATGATATTCATGTCAGTATCCTAAATAATATTTCAAAAGTAGTCTGACATCTTTACGATGAAAATATTCTTCAAAATTGACGTTTATGTGAAATTTTGCTCCATTCTGCCATGTTACGAAATTCGTAAATTTCCAATAACTTGCGAAAATTTTATATTAGCATGTTTTTAGTTAGTGGTATTCATTCCGGCATTAAAACTGATATTTTAAAACTTGTTTGACACTTTTACAGTAAACGTTTTCTATTTAATGCACGCTTCAGTGAAATTTTGTCCTATTCTTCCATGTTAAGAAAATCGCAAATTTCTTATAACTTACGAACTTTAGAATTTCGAATGTTGCAAATGAATAGGGTTCTTGGCAATGAGAAAAGTAATATTTTAAAACTGATCTGACTTCTCTGCGACAATTTGTTCTTGCGATATCGTGTACACAGACTAATATACTAACACACTAACGGTCTAACGGGCTAACATACTAACGGACTAACAAACTAACATACACCCTACAGACGGACACCATACAAGGTTTGTCCTTTTCAGAATCCTCACACCTGAAAACGTGTAAAAACGTCAAAATACCGAAATCGACAACTTTCACTATTACCTAATTCCCCATACCTGTAGTATGATGGGGTACTAAAACTAATAAATCATATTAATACAAGAACCTTTTTTTTTTTTTTTTCCCCTTTTGTTATTTTTCAATAAAACTATTTCTCATCTCTAATACTCTTGTCCATATTTTCCGTTAAATAAAAAATCATACGTTTAATAAGCAAATTATAGATAGATATTTTAATAGTTAAACAAGAAAATGTAAAAAGTTCATTATTTAGATATTTAAATATATAATACAACGAAAATGAACCCAAATGGCTTTTTTTTTTCTTTCTTTCTTTCTTTCTTTCTTTTTATTTTATTTTATTTTATTTTGATAAAGTCATGAAATGAATTTTAACATAAGAGATTCCTCTGAAGTTTTTTTTTCCACTAGAAAACAGAATATTTTTAAACAGATTTAAACTGTAATTTTATATATATATATATATTGTATATTATCTCTTAAAAGAGATAGTGGTTAAACACACGTGTAATAAATTGTTTGTTAAAAAAAAAAAAAAAAAAAAAACACTTTAAAAGCAGGTATTTGAAAATATTAAAGTTAAATAAAATCGTTTTAACCAATAAAATTTATCGTTAACCTATTTATTTATTTGTTGTTATTTAATCATTAACCAATTAAAAACTTCGCTTTACTTTTTAAAGCATCTTTAAGAATCACAAAAAATGTTTCTTTTTTGCAGTATGAATACTTAAAAAATAGTTTACAGTTAAAGTTATAAAAACTTGACTTAGTGTATGATTGTAGGTGAGTTGTCCTTTGACAGGAAAATACATGAATAAACTTGTAGGAGCTATTGGGAACACAGGGTATAGATCTTGTAAGGTTAGCAAGGTGGTGCCGTCGAACTTAAATTGAAGAGCTTGTTTCCAAATGGCGTTAAGTCATCTTTTTCAGTTCTTGAAAAAACGCGATTTTGTTCTGTCAGATTTATTATTCAATTTAAGGAAAAGATCATTTTTCCCAGTAATCTATGGATGATAATAACTCTAAATTACTTGTTTAAAAAAATCCTGACAGCATAGTTATTTAGAAATAAAAAAAGAAAGAAATGACTTATCTCCTTTTGGAACAAAACTATGACTTACACCCTTTTGGCACAAACAAATAACGAAATGAAATGACTTACTTCCATTTGAAAGTAATCCAAGTTTTTTTTTTTTTCCTGAAAAACAAATAAATTTTAGCTATACAATCTTGGAAGGTAGTTAGTTATCACAAATCTTCATTTACAAATTCTATTTCGCCATCTTTATCATTTTCCTTTGTGTTAGCGTTGGCAGTATCGTTGCAAGATTATTCATAAAAATAAAAAACATCCGTGCAATTTGTTAATTCCCAAAGAGTTAACTAATTTTGAAACATCTGTTTTTCTTTGTTTGTTCATACTGTTTTTTGTTTTTATTTCAGAAGGGGAGCACGGGAGAATTTTTGTCCCTCGTTTCATGATGTTTTGGCGGCAAAACAAACCATAATACGTTGTCTTGATTCCCACATCTCGCTTCGTAATTTCCAGTACTTTTGCCTCTGAAATCAAGAAACTTTGTTTGCTTTTCAGATGACTATGCGCAAAATTTTTCCAATCTAAAATATTTCGCTGCTTCTTATACTCGAAAAGATTTCCAAGCTCAGAGAAATGTTCAAAATATTCATTAGAAAGTAAAATTGTATCCACTTTCTTTAAAATAGTCTCCACTCCTCCGAATGTTCTTTCTGCTCGTAAGTAGGAGTGACCACGTACTGGTAAAGAGTATGTGAAGGTGAGGTCCTTTTGAGCAGCCACTGCTGAAAGCATTCCTAACATGGCATAATTTTTATTTGTGTGGTAATTTTTGATTTTGCATCAGGTCAAACATATTGTAACTTCATCTTCTCCTATAAGCTTTTCCCCTAACAGTGAAAAAAATTTTTGCTCCGATGTTTATGAATGAAAAGTTTGGTTGAACGGGTCTTTTCTTTTTTTCTGTACATTTTTTCTGAATTCATTTGTATTTTTTCCTAATACAGAAGGAACAAATGTCTTTTTTTGGTTTTCCAAAACCGAGATTAAAACCTTTTACAAACACATTAAAAAAAGAAAAAAAAAAAAAAAAAAAAAAAAAAAAGCTGTCTTAATGTAACAATCTAAAACAACATTTTTTTCTTTAATTCTGACTTATCACCCATGGCCAGATAATCCACGTGATTTCAAGGCTCGCTACAATTGGTTAAACATGACTTAATCCTTTTTGGCACAAAACTTACTTGTGACTTAATTCTTTTTGGAAAAAATCATGGATTTCACTTTCTGTTTTCATTATGACTAAACGTCGTTTGGAATATATACTTATTAAAAATATATTGTTAGACGTGTGCTGCGACCTTTTGCATAGAAAAGTCATTTTTTGAAATTTTTGACTTAACGCCTTTTGGAAACAAGCTCTTCAATTAGGCTGATCAGATCAGAGTACCTTTATGATATAGAAACGTTAAAAATTTCTACAATTATCCAATTACCGATGTAGTTTTTCTTTCTTAATAATTAAGGACTTAAATTCAAATATATATATGATTAATAATTTACTTTTTACAATTTTTTAAAACTTAGAAAAATGCTTTCAAAATAGAGGCTGTCACCAAAAGATGGGGACATTTGGTCAGCCTAACTGAAATCGTATTCGTGAGATGTGAAGTTATGGTATAGATTACTTGAAGGATTTGAATTTTTTCTGTTTTTGCTTATTAAAATGCAACTTAGGACATTTAAGTGTAAATTTGAGAGGGATTATGTCGCACTCGAATTACGCAATGGACAATTGACGACGTTGATTCTACCATAGGGGTCTACCAGGTACATACCATCACAATTTTGATTCTAATTAGAGAGTTTTATTCTTTCGCTTCTATAATCTTCAGAAATATCGACATGCGGAGTTGCAGTCAAGCCAGATTTTACGTGCATCAGTCACTATTAATGTACACGACGATTTTTGGCCGACTCCAGTTTCGAACTCGCTCTCCTCGTATTTTGAGCTCATTGTGCTGCAAACCCGGGAAACTTCGGTGGTTTAGAGTGCATTTAGGAGTTAGTCATTTAATATGTTCAGATGAAAAAAATTTAACTGGGTTTTACTGTTAATTGTGATTCCAATAAAAGAGAAACATAAATTAAATATAGTATCCTAATTGATATTATTATTGAAATTGCACATGATTTTTTGGTATTACGGTAAGACTCCTGCTCTTTAACTTCAGTACAATTTCAATTGTACAAAAAACCATACATTCAGTGAATATTTTCATTAAAGAGATCATATGAAACTCCACACAGTAGCATAGAATGTACTTACATGTTAGATAATTAAAGTTTTTTTTTCTTCTTTTATACAACTAAGAAAGCTACGGAAAATTATTTCAGAATATTTTTATGTCCTTTATTTTATTTATTTATTTATTTGTTTTTAGTTTTTATAAATATAGCTGATATATTAGACAAATTTCAATATGAAATTTAAAAAGGAATCTTCTAGTAATGCATATATATATTTATTTTACTTAAAAAACCAATACATTTAACTTAATTTCAAAAACTTATTTTGTTAAATATCATTAAACAAATTTTTAATTGAAGATTCTTAAGTATTCTTTTCTAATTACTCCTGTTGTTTTCATTAATGATACTAACTTCATTTAATAAAATACTATAATATCCCTTTAATGATTTGATTAACAGACGTTTTATTGTTGAAGTGCTTGATTATTTTTATATTTTTATTGTGTTGGTCATTTAACCACTGAGGAAAATCATTTGAATTTTTTTTTTTTCTGTAACTCATGAGAAGAAATCTTTTTAATAAGTTTTAAGTAAATTATTCATTTACAACTAAATAATCAATTTGAATCTTAAAAACATTTATGCACAAGAATATATCAATTGAAATAGTATTAATTGTGAAACAAACAATTTTGTTAGATATGGATATAATTTATATACAAAATTAGTTTTTGTATTATGAAAACCGAACTTGTTTTTATTGCAGTTAAAGAGCATACTGTGTTGTATTTTTGTTCAATATTCCGATTTTCTCAAAATAATAAGAAAACAAATTAAAATATGTTTTAGATTTAGTGTCTTAATCATAACGTGGCTGAAATAAGAAGACAATAAATATTTGATTATTTCTTTTCGATTGTAGTAAATTTGTGTAATTTGAAGTATGATTTTCTATGATTTGTTTGTACCAAATTTTCACTGCATAAAGTGTTCTGTCATTTTAAGATAAAACTATTTGATTTCTCATTTCGGCTATAAGATTTCCTTGGACTCTGTCTGTCTGTGTGTGGACGCAAGTTGCCACCTAATTTTCATACTTTAGTTGATTTTTAAAAAATCTAATTGTCCGATGGATAAGCTGTTTAATCCGACGGATTCAGAAAAAAACACCCTTTTCATTTGGTACCTTATTTGTAATGAATTTTTATTAGATTTTTTTAAATTAATTAAAATATGAAACAATAGCTTTAAAATTAGACATTTAATTTTTTGATTGTTGCCAAAAATAAATAAATAAATAACAATAATAATAATAATTAAGGCACCAGAAATTGATATAATATATTCACAGAACGTTATACATCTTCTATAATTACAAATATTACTTTTTAAATATAATTATAATAAATAATTAGATATTTAAATAATTGTTTTATATTATTTCATATTTAAATATTATCTATAAAGAAAATATTTTAATTTTAAAATAATTGTCTATATGTACCATTAACTCTTAAATGCCGTGTGTTGCCTTTCGGCAACATATCCAATTTTGTCTTCTGTAGTATTATTAGAATAATATTGAAGCTCTAATGCCCCCATGTTTGCCGATTGATAATAAACTGCTTTTTAGCTGTAAACCATAATTAAAATAAAGCATGATTTTGTAAAGTATTTTTCCCGTGATTTATTTAAGAGAGGTAAGAATAAAACCTTTATTAAATTGATTTAAAAATCAAGTAATGTAAAAGGGAAAATTTTTAAGTAAATTCCTACTTATAAACACTATCCTTAAAAGTTTTTTTTTTTTTTTTTTTTTTTTTTTTTTTTTATATATAATATTGAATTATGAAAAACAAGTGAAAAATGTAATAAAAATAATTATAAGATTAAAAAAAAAAAAACTTTTTACACACCATGTTTTAAATTTTCTGATGAATCATAGAGCTCTTATCAATGTGCATAAAATTTTTAAAGCGATAACGACGTCAATTTTTGTGAGATGCATAATTTAACTTTTTATAATTTTTTAACGTTCACGTTTAATTAAATGTATTTATTTTTATGTCGAAAAAAAAAAATGAACTCGTACTTTTTTTTTTTTTTTTTTTTTTTTTTTTTTGCAACAATTAAATTATAGCTAATATTTTAATGGCTATAGTAACGCTATTAGGATGTTATTATTTTCATATTTTAATTAATTATAAGAAAACCAATGTAACATTTAAAATGAGATAATGAATACAAAAATATTAAAACTTTAAAAATACATTTTAATAAAAAACATTAAAATACACGTCAGACGTTTCGGCTAGAACACTAGCCCTCCTCAGGGTCAAATATAGAAACACAACATTTACAAAAAAAAAAAAAAAAAAAAAAAAAAAAAAAAATCATAACACATCATAACAAGATTATATATTCAGGAGGAATAGCTTTAGCCTCGTTCAAGGGAGCCTCGTTATTCCTCTTGAATATATAATCTTGTTATGATGTGTTATGATTTTTTTTTTTTTTTTTTTTTTGCAAATGCTATGCTTGTATGTTTGACACTGGGGAGGGCTAGTGTTCTAGCCGAAACGTCTTTCGTGTATTTTAATGCTTTTAATTAAAATGTATTTTTATAGTTTTAATATTTTTGTATTCATTATCTCATTTTAAATGTTACATTGGTTTTGATATATTAATGAGACGTAGAAATTATTTTTAATTTTATTAAATTATAAGAAAACTAATCAAAAATTCGAAAATCGGACTTCGAAGTATTGTGTTGTCACCATGTTCTGAGCAATCCTGAAAGTTTCAAATTTTTAGCTAGTTGGGAATTTAGTTAAAAATCTATTGCAAGATTTGTACAAGACATAGGGAGAGTGTGAACTAATAGTAAGACGAATAATCAGGCCTTTAAGGGTTTAATCCGTGTATTTAACTTCAATATTTATAATATATATATATATAACTGTTTATATGTAAAAAATTAAAGGTCTAGAAACGTTCATTTTGTAACTATTTCAACTACATTTATTTCCTTAAAATATAAACCAAAAATTTTGTCCAGTGTTATATTTAAATTCCGTTCTTCGACCATGAAATTTTATACAAATGCAAATACTTTACTATATTGATCTTACGGAGTTTTCGTCGTCTCTTAGTTTTATGGATATTCCTAGAGGGGACAAAATGTGACATATTTACTTGGCTTTAGTTTACTCTTGACATATTCAGATTAAATTTCCATTTATTCAATTTGGCAAATACTCAATCAGTAGACATCGAAATGTATAAGTTACTTTACTAGTTTATCTTTCCAGGAAAATCAATAAATCATGTTTCTGTATTAATGGAAAAATACAATTATTATTGATTAATGGGAAATTGAAACAAAATATTGCGTCTGAAAATTTTGAGATATCGTTGAAATAACTGATTAATAGTAATATTATTTGTAGATGATACTTTTTATCTTTTAAAATCATTAAATATGTTGAAATTTTTTTATCAGTAAATATAAACACTTTTAAATCAAAACAAGCAAATAATTAATATGTATAATGTAACAATGTGATTTATAAGTTTAAAAAAATCTCTTGTGAAACATAGTCTAAAAAATGTATTTTTTTTTTTCATGTTGAGAAGTGGAATTTGATTTTAAACGCATATACAAATGAATGTGATAAATTAGACAAACCAAAAGGAGGCAAAGAAAAATATTTTACGTGAAAAATAGATATTGTTTTAAAATCATGCTGAAGAAAAGTATTTTTAAATCGAAAAGTGATTTTAATAACTAGTTATAAAAAAAAAATAATTGACGTTTACTTAAAAATTCGCTTATTTCCTTCGCTTCGCGAGTTCTAATCTCTTTTCTTTTATTATTTAATAAAAATTACTTAAACAATTGCTTAAAATTTAAGCAAAAATTACCTTTTTTTAAACCAAAAGTTATGTGTCTAAAAAAGTCAATATTTAAAATGTACTTTCACGCAAAGAAGGTGCACAACTCTTCTTTGTTTTTCTTCAAAAATATAATTTCATAAAAATAAGATGGTTTAAACATCTTTATAATTTACTACACAAAATATTTAAATATAGGGGATGCGAAAAGGAACTTGAATAACACTTTTTTTATGGATTTTTTAATCCTTTGGCGGTCCTATTTATTTTCACAGCTCTGGGACAAAATGGTTCCCAGAGGTGTTTTTTACAAGTATGAAAGTTCCGCCCTTTTTTTAACGAAAATTAAATCCATCATTACCGCCGAAATAAAGCTCTTATATAAATATATTTATATTAATATACTGCATGCTGATATTTAAGCAATTCCGAAAGAAAGATTCGCCTATTTTAAATTACAAGTTTCTGTACCAATGTGTACATTAAAATAAAGATATAAACGGATGCATATAGCAGTTTTATGATACAAATAAATACAATAATGATATATCTGTTAAATAAGATATAAATTTATCTACTTAATTGTCACCTAGAGGGAAATTATAGGGTACGGAAAAGACGATAGGAAGAGTATCGATATAGAAAAACTCCGTAAAAATACGTGTCTATACTACAATGTGTTAAATCTTTATATAGCTATAGCACACACAGAGAGAAAAAGTATACTGTTTCTAAGTAAAAATTATTACAATTAAACTTTTACAGATAACAGCGGCTACATTTATTTTATTTTCTTTACCATGTTAAAAAGAAAAAAAAAACTCTTATTATTATTATTATTATTATTATTATTATTATTTAAATATATTTACCGAGTCTGAAATTCGAGCGTTTTAGAGCATTTTAGGCCGACAGGGGATATTTATATTTTACGCGCTTTTGAGTGTTAGGGCCGACAAAGGGTTAAACATTGCAAAGGGAATGGTTTTCTAAAACTCTAAGTTTCTAAACTGTAAAATGCCTTAATTTCTAAGTATCTAAACTGAAATATGTTTTAATTTCAGATATGCCGACAGTTCTCAGACACTTATCATAGTCCATTTATACAAACACATTCAAGGGTCTTACATTAAGGCAAGTGCGCAAATTTCCTATACTTACGTGTTTCACGCACTTTTGTGTCTAATAGGTTTTAACAGACACAATTTTAACTGAATTTAAGGGGATGTCGAACGTTCTAGATCTTTTTGGTAAATCAGTGACTTATTTTTCTGAAAATATGCTTACATATGCAATGATATATAATAATATTAAGTATATTAAAATTTCTTCAAACCTATTTAAATTTAATAAAATAAAATTTTCAATTTTAATTTTTTTTTATTATTTCGTATTATCTGAAATTTAATTTCTCTTTTATATTTTACAGAACTGTATTCTAGCCCAACAATATATTGTACACATGCTTATTCCTATGTTGCTTCATTGTTCAGTTAATTATTTAAAAATATTTTTACGTTTGAAAACTGGATTATATGCAAATTTTTATCATTATTTCATTTTATTAAATTTCAATAGTTTCCCGTAAAATTTGATATCCTAATGTTGTTATATTTCAATGTTTATGCATAGAAATTTTCACAACTCTAAGACAGTTATTTCAGTAATTTACATAAATTGATTTTTAACGTCCACCATCATCTAAAGATTTATTTACAAGGTTGTTATTTGTCATGGTTCAAGTTAAGGGTAATCAAAACTAATTTATTGGTAATTGTTAAAACCTTAATTTCATTAAATAAGTTTAATATTTTATAACAATGTTATCCACACACTTTGTATATATATATATATATATATATATATATGTGTGTGTGTGTGTCTGTGTGTGTGTGTGTGTGCGTGTGCGTGTGTGTGTATGTATGTATATATATGTGTGTGTTTGTGTGTGCGTGTGCCTGTGGGTTTAATTCATATTTATTTTAACTGTTCCTATATATATCTGTTTATAATCATACGGATAAATTTAGATTTTGATCAGAAGTATTTCTTGCATTCTACAATTTTGTTAAATTATGTGTTGCTATATTCATTAATTCTGGTTTTCCTCCCTGATGTTTGATCATTGCAATTGATTTATTTTATATATGGAAATGCATTTTAATTAGAATAATACTTTATTACCATGTACAAATTAAAATTTTCTTAACGTATGAATATTAAATATTTTATATTGAAATATACTACATTATACAGGGTGTCCTAAAAGTTCCAGTACTTCAACTTAAAGAACTCATTGTGTCCATGATTTTTTTTTAATATTAAATTTTATCGACTGCTTATTATTGCACCAGTTCTTTATTTTTTATAGTTTGTTTCTTTTCTCGCTCAAGTTGTGTGAGAATAAAGTTTTATGTTATTTTGTTCTTCATAGTGAAATATTTTTATCACGCATTCAGAGAATTTCGCTGTTTGAAGCTTATTTTGAATGTAAATCGTATGAAAGATGCAAAGATGTTTGGCGATATAAATATCCAGATGATGCAATACCGAGTAAAAATATGCTATATCAGTTCATTCGACAATTTCATAATACAGGTTTTGTGCAGGTGGGTACAAGTTTCTCTACAAGAAGTCACTCCCAGCATGTTAAAACACGTTTCTAAACACATGCGCACAGGGCCCGATTAAGCTTTGAAGCTAGGGGAAGCTCAGTATCATTTCTGGGCCCCCCTTTCATTTCGGATTTTTTTTTTTTTCATTCATATACCTGGGTGGTTTCTACACACAACATTAAAATCGTATAACTTATTAATTAAGAACATTCAGATTTTTGAAGCTAAATAACAGATTTTTCCCAAAATAGTGAGTATTTTACCTTGCTTTAGGCGACCTTTCTCAGAAAAAATTCAATCTGAGGGTGAAAATATGAAACAGAAATTCCAAGAACCTGTTTTTAGTCATTTTAGGGCTCCCTCTTAAATTTTAGAGGGGAAGCTTGTGCTTCCTGAGCCTTTTGGGTAATCAGGCCCTGCATGCGCAAACGAGTTCAGCGTTGCCTCCTAGAAAAAGGTGGACATTTTGAACATTTATTATAAATGCAAGTTCTGTATTTTTTCCTCCATTATTTTAAATGTGCCTTTTATCATTAGCATAAAAATAATCGTTTTAAGGTTTGTTGATTTGTAAATAAAAAATACATCAGCGTCAGTACTGGAACTTTTAGGATACACTGTATAAGTAAAGTATTATCTATCAGAAATGCAGTAGAGTAAGAGTTTATAGTATAAAACCATCTTTAATTTGTGCCGCATATACATTACTTAATCTACTGAAATTTACTTAAAACTAGTCTAAAGTTAGTCTAAAATTATTATTAAAAGGATTTTTTATTTGTTTATTTATTTATTTTACAAAAAAATAATGCTTATAGAAATCTACAGAATAAGTTTTATAGATTTTAAATCCTTTTTATAGTCCTTGTAGTTTATAAAAAAAATAGTACAAGAGATATGGAAAAGTTAAATTAGAGATAGATAAGTCCGTTCTAATTTCCCAGAGGTATTCAGATACAGCTTGTTTTTCGTAAGGGGGGGGGGACAATAAAAAGCGGAAAACATATCTATGCAAGATAAATTTATATCCGTCTACTAAGTCGATATTCATTGTTTGATCAGTCATGATAAAATATAAGCTCGTGAGAAAAAAATATATATTTTTTACTTCTTTAGCAGAAATTTGTCCTAAAATTGAGACTATTAATATTTTATTGACTATAGATTTTCGAAAAATATTTAACCTTGTGAATTTAAAAATAAGTTTTTATTAATTATTTTAAATAGGACGATTTAGTTGATAACCAGAAATATATAATTTTTTTTTCCTGCCGTTATTAAATAAATTTCGATAATGTTGGGAAATCAATAAAAATATGCGTATATACTTATTTGAATTTTATTTGCAATTATTCAGTCAAAAACTTTGTTTAGCCATTTAAGTATTATTTCTTATCTAAATCTGCATATTACCGAATCTCTTAAACATTACACACACTGGCGAATGAATTAAAAATCTTAAATTAATAAGTTGTATTATCTTCTTTTGCCCGTAAACGTGAGGGCATCGATTCTAGAAGCTTCTGGAGTGCATTTATGTCCAGGTAATACCATTACATTGATTAATGCACAGACTTCTAGATTCTTTAAATTGCATGAAAGAGAAGATTACTGTCTGATGCGCCTTTAAAACATCTCCCATATATTTCCTATTGGATTTAGATCCGGGCTTTGCTGCGTCCAGGGAAGCTGTTGGAAGTTAGATCAATGTTCATTGAACCAATCTCGAATGATTCTAGTATGATGTACAGTTTCATTAGAGTTCATGAAGTGCCCAACACTTTCAGAGTAAAAATATAACATTGCAGGATATACTGCATCTGTCAATATGTCCAAGTATTGCATGGCTTTTTGTTTACTTTCATGTAATACCAAGGGTGCACTTCCATATCAGCAGAACATTATCCACACAATGATAACAGGCTTTGCATATGCTCATGTTCTTAGTCAGTCTAAATACATGATTCGACAAGGAGTTATTTAACAAAACAATATTAAGTGTACTTTTTGATATAGGAATTATTGCTAGCGCTCGAATAATTTTGTTGCCGACTGTATATACCCTAACTTCAGCATAAATAAATTTCAGAATCGTATCGAACATAATTTTAATAATTCAGCCAAATTTTTCGATTTTTCCTAAAGACTTCGACTGGAGAAGTCACATATATTGGTTATATTTAATATTTCAAAACAAATCTGTTTTGATTTTCTTAAATCGTAAAGAAGAGTTATCATAATGAAAATTCTTTTTAATCTACACGGTATTAAATAAAAATGTACAGTATGATATTTACTTTCGGAGACTATTCAGAACTAATCTTGTCTAAAACAGATCAATGTGGCAATCTATATTTAATTATATTCATATATTCTGTAATATGACCTTTATAATAAGTATATTAAATCTTCGTAAAAAACAATAACAAAGGAAATGACAATGTAGTGTATTATATTTTAAATGCCACGGAGAAACTATTTTACTTACTTTTATTTATTCATCATTAAACAAATAACAATTTAAAATAATAATAATAATAATAAAATATAAAACATGGTCTTTTTCACTGTATATTTTTAATCAAGAATAACTGACTTAGACAGTATCCGCATTACAAAAAAAAAAAAAAAAAAAAAAGCCCATCTTCTTCTTTAAGATCAATATCTATATTCAAAACTTTTTTCTTTGGTTTAACGGGAATAATTAATTATCTAAAGAAGCAATTTTTGTTTCTTATTTCTGCAGCGCCAAATTTTTTGCAGACCGTTAAAAGTTTATCATAATAATTAAAATATCTAAAACATGTTTGCACATCTTCTTTTAAAAATTAATTAAATATTCTAAAAAAAAAAAAAAAAAAAAAAAAAAAAAAAAGTCTTTCACATGAGCATTCTATACGGTTTCCTTACATTTTTCTTTCTTTTTTCTCTTTTTTTTTTTTTTTTTTTTTTTTTTTTTTTAATTTTTTTGGTTGTTTAAATTGCTAAGAGCAAAGAAGTAAAAAGCTTTTAATTTACATCGTTTCACAAAATAAATATTCCGCTTTTTTTTTAATAGGATAAAGGATTTTTTAACTATTCAAAAAAATATATATATGACACTTTTTACATTATAAGGGTGATATGTTGATTTTTTTTTTTAAATAAATTTATGTCATTTTATTAAGAAGTATGTATTGTATAAATGCCTTATTATGTTGGTTGCATTAAATTTCTTATACTTTTACTTTCCGAACATATATATGTAAGGAAAGTATTGTAAACATGTCAAAAATCCGACTATGAGATTTTGGTGTTCCTACATATTTTAATGTCTCCTGAGCTCATTTTTACTATTTTTTTAAATGTTGTATGCATGTGTGTGTATGTGTATGTGTGTGTGATGGAACGCGATATCGCCTAAAACGCTTTGTTCGTATAAGCTGAAAGTTCGTACGTATGTTAGCAGCCACTATAGCACGGACCCTATTTATTTTGGTTAATTAAGCACTTATAGCCTTTTTACAGGGATACAAAGAAAAAATATTTATCGTTATGGCCTACGGGCCCAATTTTTTTAAAGTGCGATAGCGTCTAAACATCTCATTCATCTAGGATAAAAATTTATTCACATTTTATGTCACTGTCGCACGAACTGTGTAGATTTCGGTGAATAATATACTTCTCATATATTTTTACAGGGACACAACGAAAAATTCGTTATCATTAATATCTATGGGTTCAAACTGTTTTATGAGCAATAGCGTTAAACAATGGATAAAAATACTCATATATCCTGTTATAATTTTCACTTTTGTTTATTTAACGACTAACCTTACTTTAATTTATTCATACAACTATTAATTAATGTTCGGAAAGTCTAATGGAGTCATTCCAGATTTTTTTTTTATTATCGTTGAATTAAAAAATTTGGTGTCACCATTAATATAAGTTAAGTAATTTTTTTAAAAAGCCAATTTTCTGATACATAGAAAAATATGTTTTGTTGAAGCAACAAAAATGCTATTAATTCATATCAGCTTATATATATCCATAGCCCTAACAAATATAATTTTATTAAAACTCCAAATAATTTTATTGCATTAACCAATCAATTTTGATGTTTTAACCAAACAATTTAGTTGATTCAAGCATTATTTGTTTAAATCAGCAAAGTTATGCTGTTATTTAAAGAAACGGTTTTGCTTATTAAGCCCACTGCTAGATCATAGGTTTTTTAATGAGGGATTTATGACATAGCTTATCGAATTACCCGTTATAAATTATCATTAAAATGCGAAAATAAATCTAAAAAGCAGTCAAAAGAATAAATATATATATATATATATTTTTAATGTGTAGTTACAACTGTATAATTAATGAAAATTTCTAAAAAAATATAATATTAAGTTTTTAATTCTTCTTTATTATTATTAAATTTTTGAGCAATTTTGGAAGTTTCACTTTTGATGTTTTATCGCTGGGCTTCTGTACGCAGGCGCCTAAAACTATATTTAGTGTAATATTTTAGAATTATATTCTTATATTTATGGCCTCATATTTAACGTTATATTCTTCTAATCAGTGCTCGATATCTCAATAAATAGTATGTTTACATGATCGCATTACAAAAATTCTTATTTTAATCGTTTTTATACTAAAAGAACAAGCAAACTCTAGGATGATAAAATGCGCCAGAAGGGGATATTTTCCTGTTCTAGTTATGAATGCGCATTTTTTTCCCGTTTATTTATATATTTATTTTTTGTTTGTTTTTTTGTTTCATTAAAAAAAATGTAAACTAAAAGTAAAATTGAATTAAAAAAAGAAAAATTAAAACTAGTATGTTGCGGTCATCTCCAAACAGCTTTTCTTTTTTTCTATCCAAATTCACCATAATTTATTCAAATCACAAACACATAATTGTATGCATTCACTGAGGATTCACATCTTTAAGCATTGAAAGACTGCCCAGCAGCACCCCCTATATATCTATTCCAGTCAAAACCACGTTATGTTTTACTATTAATTATATAAAATATTAAATTTCATGATTATTGAACCAGTAAATATTGTTAGCACTATAGATTTAACAATGATTTAGAATATTTACCTTGACTAGTTTTAAAATCAGTTGTATTTCCATTTAAGATATTTGAAATTACTCTTTTCTACAGATTAACACTGTTTAACAATGAATTGGTAAATTAAATAAAGTAACAAATTGGTATGGATTTGTTGCTACTAAAGAAAAAACCGATAATGAAAAGTGAAGATTAGATCTAGTTATTTTTTTTACAATCGTTAATTGTGGAGCATTGAAATGCAGTAAATGGTCGGAATAAAACACAATTCACATCGTAAAAACTAAGTGAAATAATTCCGTGTACAGAAGATGCTACAAAAGTTGCTTCATTCGATTTTATAAGTGAAAATTTACATTTAATTGCTTGTTATTGTTTGTTTATAGTTTGGTAAAAAAAAAAAAATAAAAAAAAATAAAAAAATATTTCAAACGTCTGAGGAAAAATAAACTCTTTTTAAAAGAAACAAGCTATCACACCACTACTTGATGCGGCCTATCACGTTATTTTATTTATCGGGTCAGAAATCAGGATGAATGATAGTTGTCTCGAATGTTTTTCAACACTTGAGCCAGTAACTTGCTAAATGAAATTGACTATAAAGATCGTCCAATGCCCTTTGTAGTGTTCATGATTTGTAGAAAATCTACAAATAGTTCAATAAACTGGCAATATTATATAAATCCACCAATTCAGCACAGTATTTCTAAAAGGAATATAATTCATCCGAACTTTCTTTCAGCCATTCGACTTGTTTCATTTGGGAAAAGTTACCTAATCCGGAATAATAGTAACAAAATTAAAAAAAATCAATTGGATTTGATAGTAAAATAATAGGTTACTAGCGCTATTTCTTCAAATAATCATGATTTTTGAATATTTTATTTTGTAATCATGACTTGTGTATTTCATTAACATCTGTACCCCACATCTCATATTTCACACTTTAGAGCTAGCTATTTTGTAAAGTGGTAAATATTCTGCCTTCTTAAAAAAATGTCAATAGCCTTATTTGACTGGATTTAGAAAAAGTTTACATTACAATTTGTTGAGCATTGTAGTATTACTCTTTCATTTTATTAACCGACTTCAAAAAAAGGAGGAGGTTCTAAATTCAGACCGTATGTTTTTTTTTTTTTTTTTTTTTTTTTTGTTGTTGTTGTTGTTGTTGTTTGTTTGTTTGTTAGCTCATAACTCCTGAACGGATGCTCCGATTTTGATACTTTTTGATTTGTTGTAAAGGTCTTGGTCTGAAATAGGTTCCATTGTAATATCTTTACGATCAAAAGAAAATACAGGGTGACCAATACAGGGTGCCCAAAAAAGTGAGTCCCGACTCTTTAACTGCTGAAATGCTGCAGCTATAGTCATAAAAGTTGTATGAAGATATAGCAAAATGGTCATGCGCAACGTGATTCAACCACCTACAGCGCTATCTGATAGAGAAAGTGGAGAGCGTTCCTATCCCGAAAACGTTTCAAGATACGGAAAAAAAGTGAATTACAAAATTACAAGATATCACCGATTTAGTACGAAAAGACAGTTTGTAGACATTAATGCTAAAAATAGAACGATTAAAACGATCATTTGTTTATCCGCAAATTTCTATTTTTTTCACACTTCAAAGACATTGCATATGTTGTAGCGTAGCGAGTGACATTTATGCTATGTAAAATTCAAAGCATGGTTGTTGTAAGCGGTCACATCGATTAATGTATATAGACGTTTTAAACCGACTTCATAAAGGAGGAGGTTCTCAATTAAAACCATGTTTTTTTTTTTTTTGTAGATGAGGTTTGTTATCTAAAAACTACGTAAAAAATGCTTTAATTTTAATACTTTTTTTTTTCTTGTCGCAAAGATCTTGACCTGAAACTTATTATGATTTTATTAATATCTAAACAAATTACAGGGTATTCACAAGAGTCCGTTCTCACTGTAACTGCTGAACGGCTGTCACTACATTCGTAAAAGTAATATATAAGTATTGTAAAGTGGTCATGCGCTACAAGATGTGACCGCTTACAGCGCCACCTGGTGGGAATGTAGCGGAGTTAGTGTTTCTATCTCAAAACAATATAAGGTATGAGAGAAAGGGTAAATTACAAAGTTGTAGTGCATCATTGATTTAGTTACGAAAAGACATCTTGTAGACATAATTGCTTAAAACAGTATGTTTAAATGTACATCTGTTTGTTCGCAGTTTTCTACACTGTAAACAAATCAAAAAGCCTTTATTTCGATGTTGAAACTTCTGTCCATCAGCTTCAATGCATATTTTGATCTTTGTTTGAACTTTACGCTGCACGCATCACAGCGTAGCGGGTGACACATAGTCACTGTAAAGTTCAATACATGCCTATCCGAAGTTTTGGTTACGAATTCAGTGTATCCATTCTTTACATTTCTAAAGCCTTATTAATTTAACACGTGATCATTAAAAAAATAGTTGTTTCTCATACCCGATAAAAGCAAAAAAAAAGTGACACAACTTAAAATGCAGTATTTGAGAAAAATCAGCTTAACGATAAGGCATTGACTAGAATAAAACTGACGCAACTGTCTCTCGAGTGGATGAATTTAGATGGATATGTATTGTTTTTTGTTCATATTGGGGGCATTTCATATATTTTTCAGTGACATAAACTCGAAATTACCATTTTGTTTTAGTTGTATCACTTTTCTTGTGGGTTATGATTTGTCAAAAACCGCCGTTGAACGTCTTCTGATGTTCTGCTACTTGAATAGAATTTCACTGGAAAGAAAAAAATAAAATATTTTTGTAAAAAAAAAAAAAATAGAACCAACTCTAAAAAGCAACTACTATTCAAACAACAAAAAATGGAAGAAAACTGGTAAAAATGGAATTTGTAAATTGCGCCTAAAAGTATAAAATAATTTCCTTCGCCAAATAACCTCAATTTCTGCAATTAAACATAACTATTGAAGTCGGCGCAAAATTAAATGAAAATTGATATCTTTATTCTCTACAAAAATCTAATTCTATTCAAAATACACATCTCACTTCAGCATATACAAAACACAGCCGAAAACTACTTTGATTCAAATAAACAAATAAGAAATCGTAAACTGCAAAAGTTGGTGGAGCTGCTGGTATCTGGCGTCCTTGGTGAAAAAAAAAATCGCCAAATTATATCGGTAAATATATTTATTTCCTTTGAGAAAGCATGGTTATTTTAATAAGGTATATTAAGATAACAATCAAGAATATGAAATAATACTTCGTGCAACATATATTATGAAAAAATACATCTCGCGTCTATAACTTTGCATTACGTTTTGATCGTCAAATCCAAACACCGCCAAAGATGACACTTATCGAAGTTACACCAAGTTTACAAAGAAAACTTTAGTAACTTCGTAGAAACATAAATATCGAATTGCAAAAATGCTCACTTTTATATGTAGATTTTAGTAATGGACCATTTGTACAGAGTGATAAAATAATAAATTAAACATAAAAAGGAATCATTCGAGACAACAGCATTTGTAGCTATCGGTCTAAAAACAAACCTTTAAAAAACAATTAAATTCTATTTAATTTTGCACTGACTTCAAAAGTTATGTTTAATTGTAGCATTTAGGTTGTTTGGTGAAGGAAATTATTTTATACTTTTAGGCGCAATTTACAATTCCATTTTTACCAATTTTCTTTCATTTTTAGTTGTTTGAATAGTAGTGGCTTTTTGGAGCCAGTTCTATTTTTTTTTTTTAACAAAAATATTTTCTCTCATCATATTATTTACTTCCATCTCATATTAAGATATATACACACACACATATATATACACACACACATATATATATATATATATATATATAATGTTAAACACATATAATACTTTAAAAAATATATTTAAAAATAAAAATTAAGCTTGATTTTAAATAAAAACCGCAGACATTCAAAGGTTTGTATGTTAGTTAAGATAAGAACAAATGGAAGCATTATATATTGCGTGAGAACTAATTTAAAAGAACTTCCTTTCCTCGCCGGATAAAGTCTCTTTGATTGACGGATAAATTATACAGGTATATTAGCTTTAATCTCTTGTGGTTTCTCTAAAATGAACTTTAATGAAGTTCAAAAATAAAGTGTCAAACATATCCTCTCTTTTCAAAGATCCATTTCGTCTAAAAGCCACAATAGACATTTCGTGTAGGAGAAATATAAAATAGACTAAATGTATTTTTTTAAACAAAAAATTCATGCAACATATTTATAATTGACAAAATAAAATAAAATGTCTTTTTGCTTGGATATAAATATATAAATGTCGTCATTCTTCTCCTTACCTAAGGTCACATCTGAAATAGAGAAATTTCAATTATAAATTTCAGTTTAAGTTTGGTTTAGAAAATGTTATGGCGTTTAATATTTATGTAGGTACTTCCTTATTTTTATTAAATTAATAATATCACGGAGAAATTTAATCAGTGAAATGGAACATACTAAGTATGGCAATTAAGACATTTTGAAAGGGAAAAACATTAATTTACTATTACGTAATATTAAAACAATTAAAACGAAATGCTATCATTTAAAATTTGAATTGTTGATAAAAAATAATAATAATACGCTTCCAAACCCAGTAAAAATATTTTAAAAAATGAAAACTAACTTTACATTTTTGAAACATTATTACTTGGATTTTTATTATAGATTTACAGAACAAAAATTAGACATAGGTAATGATGACAGAATGGAGATAAATACAGTGAAAGACGATATCTGCTTTAAAAAGCTATCGAAATCTCACCTTGAAATTGTTTTTTTAATATATGTAGCAATTTGAATAAAACTTCTTCAATGTGTTCTAGATCTTTATTTTAGATTGCTTATGCGAAACTTCATATAAATGATTTTTTTTAACTCATTCTATGACCTATAAACAAACTTGTAAATATAAATATTGCAATTATTATTACATATAGAAAAAAATCATTTATTTAAAAGCTTTTATGATTATTTACATTTACGTATTAGAAAAAATTTAATTAATTCATTTCAACAACTGATAGTAAATATTTAACATAAACATAAATATATGAATATCCATATATATTTCTACAAACTTACATTTTTTACCGATTTATATTACTTTTTATGTTATTAAATATTATACATCAGGAAAAAGAAACATACTTTAAAATATTAGCAAATAAACAAACGGCACTACTTTGGATATTAATAAAGAAAAATATTACATAAAATTTATGCTTGGGTAAATATAAATCATGTAAAAATTTATTAAGTTTGAATTTCATTTCATTTCATTTCAAACACAGTTATTACGTAAACCCATAAAACATTAATTCATATTTAGTCTTAATTGGTTAAATATCAAAGAATTCGATTCCTATAACTTTTGAGATCGTTTTATTTTAAACTAAATACAGCAAAAATATTTCGCATATATTTCTTTTGAAGTAATAGCATTGCATATTATAAAGATGTTTAAATTTGTAACTTTTTGAATAATTTCTAAAATAAATAAATTAAACTCACATAATTAAGTATATTTAAAGCACATTTTTATTTTCCTTATTTATTTATCTGGAAATATATTTAACGTTAACTTTATTCTTACTTCATAAACGTTAATTGACTTAATATAAATAATATAAACTTTAGAAAATCTTTAAAAATCAAATGTTTTAACAATTTTATTATACTTTAAAAGAAAACAAAGCACCTTATTTATTAAACGATGATAAATGTATATTTATATTTAATATATTGATATAATGGAAAGTGGTATCTTTTTTGCAAAAAAATAAAGTCGGAAATATGGTTGGTGACATCATCATCTTTAAAAAAAAAAAAAAAAAAAAAAAAAGTGTTTGTTTGAACATCATATAAATATTTAAAAAACATATTTTCATTACAATTTTATTTATTAAAAACATATTATAAACATTCCAGGAGATGTAATATGCATTATTGTAATTGTATTCAAGAAAAATATTTTGTTCATCATCTAATATTATTCTTAACTTTTTATACCTTAACATTAAATAAACCAAGTACGCAAAATCTTTATCTTTATAAAAAATGAATGAATATTTTTTTCGCTAATTTATAGATCAAATGAATATATGTATTAAGGAGAGTGTTGCATAAAATTTGTCATATATATATCAATACAAAAAACCCTTAACGGGTTAAAAGTTTGTGACGCAGCATTGTACTTTATGGCTATAAGAATTAGAAATACGGGTCTTAAAAATAATGATATCAAATTTTCAGTGACGCTTTGATATTAATTAAATTATACATAGATTTTCTTATTTGAATTTGCTTTTTCCTTTTATTTATATT